>JASCIV010000143.1:0-39011 GCA_030374735.1 Gracilaria caudata
GACAAGAAAAAGGTGATTGCAGTAGAGATTGGGTCTTACTTTTTGTGGTATGAAATTGATGGGACATGTGGGAGACGGATTGCAATCTGATGTACGATTGCAAGGTGGGATTGCCTTCTGATGGATGATTGCTAACGGTCATTGCAATCCCTTGCAAGATTGAAGGGGAAAAATTGCAATCCCTCGCCCATCAGATTGGTTCCGTCCCTGTGCCCATCTCCTGATTCTTTGCTTTCTCGCTTCAAACAGCAGAGTTTTCCATTCGTCGAGCGTCAGTTCATGCTGTGTTGGGGCGCATTACGACCGCAAACTGAAAGTTATGCTCTCATGCAACGTGGGTTACGTTCGATAAGAAATGCATTATACTAAGGCAGACATCATTCCGACACTGATCACTTGCGCAGGTTATTCGCAGAACTGCGATGAAGCGTTATCGTAAGTTGTCCTAAGTTTTTGTCAAACATTCTTCGGTTTTTCCCTCATAACATTAGCATTACCGTGTGCGACGAGATGAACACACGTTGCTCTTCAAGGGTACAAAGCCAAGAGGGTTACTCGGGCCAATATCAAATAATAGTTCGAAGGCCCACTCAAGAGTGGATCACTGCATTCTCAGGTGTCCAGTTAAAACCACATCAAGAAGGATGTGCCGACCACCTTCTAAACGCTCTGCAGTATGTAGTAATTGAGAGAAAGCACTGCTTGCCTTGGAACAATGCATTACGAGCTGAGATTTTGTCAACGATTCTGAGGCGCGACTTGTACAAGCGAAATTCTGTTTACTTTCAGCGTTTTCCTTAAGATGGCGATATCCTTCATACGCAGTCCGGGACGAGTGATTGAAGTGCAGAGCGAATGCATTTCAATACGAAAGAAACAGTATCACACCCGAAGCTACATTGCTACGAAGGTAGCCAAGTCAACGCCGTAACGCAACAAACACATCCTACACATAACGACCTGACACAAGCGCGATTTACCAAAGTGAACCTTTAGCGGGCTTCATACTGAACGACTTTCTTGGTGCGCAACTTCCACAGAATGCGGCTTCCGCAGCTGTTACATTTGACCTGCGCTCCAGCCTCAAGTGAGATAGTCAGTCCGCATCGCTGCTCGACACAAACATGACAGCGAACGAAGGTTAGTTTCTAACAGAATAAGATGTTTGAGCGCGGCACTCGTGCGAAACGCACTCCACAGAGGTACTCCACCATTGCGATGAGCTTCTTTTAGCGGAACTGGTTCACTATGGACGAAGAATACGGAGCAGGCTCAACGAAGCTTTGCGGGTGGGGAAGACAGGCGAAGTGGGACGAACAATGGCAGTCGTCGGTGATCGAACGACGGTCCAGGCATGTAAACTTGAGACTTTCACTTCAATTTGTGGGTCGACACTGTGTCGACGGCACGTAAGATAGCGGTGGGTGCTGTAGACAGTCCAGCGTTTGTAGATATCAACAGTTTCGACAAATTTGTACGAAGGGTAGCGTTCTAATATAAATCGTGAATACTTTTGTGCCAAACATAATACGAGCAGGGGTGGCCTTACACAAAGATCGCCTTACAGAAGCCACTGCCTGCAAGCGAAAAGCAATACGATTCGTGTGCTGTTGTCCAGAATGGTTCCCTCCTTCCCCTTCATCTTGATTGCGTTCTCGTTCGGAATCAATCCTCCGTTCGTGCATCCGCCCTTCTCCGCTCCCAACCGCGACCTTTACCTTCTTCGTTCTTTCCCACGCACCACACAGTTCATTCTTGCATCGCATCTGCCTGGACGTATCTTTCGGGCTCTCAACCAATCCGCGCACCCGCTCGCTTGCGAAACGATGAATCGTCTCACTATCGCGCTGCTTTTGCTTTGTTTCTCAGCAACAGTATGCGCTATTAGTTTTGACTTGCCTCCCGGGAAGGTGGAATGCTTCTTTGAAGACGTCCATCAGGGTACTACTATAAACGGTGCATATGCGGTAACTCAAGGATCTCATATGGACATCGATGTGCAAATCTTTAATCCAGAAGGCACGCAGATGTATAATGCAAAGCGAGGCGGTGAAGACAAGTTCATGATTAAGGCTGACAGAGACGGAACGTACAAGTTCTGTTTCAGCAACAAGGTACGTCACTCTATTTGGCTGTGACACAGTTCCCGCTCATGCGTTTGACATGCGAATCGCAGCTCTGCAGGTCTTAACGGGGAACAATTTGTTGATGCGTGCGTGATATCAAATTGTTATCTAACCGTTTACCATCCCGTCTTGCGATACGAAATAACTGCAGATGAGCATGGTATCACATAAAACCGTCAAACTGGTTATCACAACAGGCGATCCAATCGATTTCTCCAAGCTCGCAAAGAAGGAGAGCATGGACAACGTTGAGAGATGGATCGTTAGCATTACACACACCGTGCGCATGATTGACTTCCATCAACAAGAGTATCGCATGCTACACGAGAGACATTTGAAGAGTAAGTACGCACATCTCAGTACCGTTTCGCGAAACAAGTGCTAACCTGTGCAACTCTTTGATGATTGCAAAATTGTGACAGCCGTCACATCTACAAATAGAAGAGTGAAGTGGTGGTCCCTTCTTGAATGTCTGGCCGTTATGGCTGTATCCGCAATCCAAGTTACGTTCATTAAGAAAATGTTCAACAAGGGCGGCGGACCGGGAGTGAAGCGCATGGTATGATGCTTGTTTATAAACCAACTTGCACGCGTAACTTGTATCAAAACTGTTGTTCTCGTACCCTGTACAAGATCCACACTCCATCCGAACGCTTTCTTGGGAGACGCCCAAAGCAGGCAAACGCCCTTGTCGTTAACTTCCACCGCTTCCGAGCTATTTCTTGGCTGGCTTTCTTTTGAACCGATCCATCACACTCATGTCAATATCTGAGACCTGTGGACGCTTCTTAGAGCTTACCCTTGATGACTTAGACTTCAGCTCGAGCCTCTTCGCCGCGAGACTTTTTGCTCTGAGATTCTCGGCTGTAGGTATAGAATGTTTCTCTTCTTTTGATTGAACTACAGGTTTAAAGAACCTACTAAGTCTCAGTTGCCTTCCCGAAGCCGACGTAGGAGACTTTGAAGGTTTCTGACTTGTTCCTCTTCTTCTTAAATGACTTCGATCTGTTACTTTAGAATCTTTTGCCACTTCTCTTCCTGGATGTTCTCCTCCAGTATCTGTTTCAACCAGAGCAAACAGCTTATATGTGCTGGCATCTGGACTCGGAGGATTTCCAGTATGCAAAGCAGGGCTAGAAGGCGGCGATCGCGGAGGAGTGGATCGACATGATGCTGGTGGGGTCTTCTGATGTGGTTTGAACTTGTTCCTCACATCCCGCTCTTTAGTCCGAGCAAATTTGCCAAGTGCTCGGTTTACAGCTTCAACTCGGTGAGAGGATGATCTCGGTCTCTCGGGGCAACTTGCCTCATTTCCGGCATCTGGTAACTCGGTTAGGTCTTGCTGAGGATCGACATCTAGGCTTAGGCTTATAGATTGGCTTAGATGCGTCTCGTTGCGGTCATTATTGACTTTCGTGAAGTCTTCCGTTTCCGAACCGCAACCCTGATCTCCTTCAACAACCGCATCTGTGCCTCCTTGATTATCTCCTTCCTCTGGTTCATCACAATCAGAACCTGAGTCTGTGTTTCCGACTCGAGAACTTGGTCTGAAACTGGACCACACACCAGAAGTAGAATGACCTGCTCTTGTTTGTGCCCTGAATGCAATGCCGATGCGCCTTGGATTGAAGGAAAAAGAACCCGACGACGACCGTCCCATTTGTGTTTGAACACTGACTGACGGAGTTTGGGGTCTGCTCGCCGCCGGTTGAACTTGAAACCCGCGCACACTTCTCTGTGGTGCCAGGGTTAGCCGCTTTCGTTTGGGCGGCGGACTTGCGAAGCGTCTTGGCCTTCTCTTTGTCAAGACAGGGCGGGGGACTATGTCTAGAGGTTCATCATACTCTTTTAGAGTACGGGGATGAACATAACCCTCAGCAACCTTCCTAGCAATTCCTGACTCCCTATGCACTCCAAGAAAGGATAGATCCAAGGATCCATCTTCCAATTCTTCAAGAATTCCGTGTGGTAGTTTCGACCTTATCAGTGCGCTTACATCACGAAGGTGGATGTGAACTTTCTGATTCATATCATATACTGTTTGATGGCGGAAGACCATACATGCGCGAGCGAAGTCAGCTGTGAGGGTTTGAGAAGCCCTATATCGGGGTTCACGCCGAATGGCTTGCAGAAGGCGAGGAAGAGTTCTGTAACGTTTGATGAGTGCATGGGCTTTCTTGATTCCCAAGCCTTGCACACCTTTGAAAAAGTCACAACCAGAACAGACACACATATACATGAACATATCTTCCGTAAAGTTCCCCATTGATATTGCCTCCAACGAGGATAGGTTCTTGCTTTCAAACATATCTCCCATTCCATCCCTATTCATCTTATAGAAAATCTTAGACGCTCCGTACACAAGCAAATCTGAGTCCTCAGTAATAACGCTCTCAATGTACCCGGTTTGGATCATCCACGCTAGTTGCGCATCCGCTTCGTATGGAGCGACAACGTACTCAACATTAAGCTTCCTACACTCCCGTATAATATTTCGAGCCATATCTGAAGTGACATAGCAGGCACGCTGATACCATTCTTCAGCTCGTCTGGAGTCTCCTGCAGCAGCAGCCTCTTCGGCTTTCCTCAAAGCCTCCTCTCGACGCTCTCGTCTCTCTGTATGCGTACGGGCTTTCATTGGGAGTTCAGCTCCATCGAATACTAGCACTGGTTGAGCTTTAAAATGGATAAGCATTCGCACCCTATACATGCAGTACTCAACATAGGCATTCGTCTCGACTCCAGTGCATATTTTGGAGGCACATGCGAACGCTCCCTTGTGCAGCCACGCATACGTGTCGATCCCAACACGGGTGTTTGCGAATGCTTGGACATGTTCTTGTTTACTGTTCCCATAGATTTTAATCGAGTTTAAGAGTTAGTACAATGTAAGAGGAGGACGTAGATGCATCCGAGAGGATCGGAACGGCGAGGCGATACGAACTTACCATATTGGCTTGATGACCCGCAGGAGCCCGTTTATTCCCATCCCAGTCCGCAAGAGCAGTGCCTAACTGAAGAGCCGCTCGAGCGCCTTCTCTTTATATCAGAAGAAGGATGAGGAACGGAACCCGAAACTAACATTACCCTTATAGCCTTTGGAAGTTGCGAGGTTGCCAAGACGCCTTTGCTGTTGGCCATTCCGACGACAGGGATGAGCACTGTTTCGATTCGATTGGTATGCCATCCAATTCAAATGAGTTTCGCGCCAAAAATGTGGCGATGGCGCAGATCAACTTTTTAGCTTTTTGCCAAAACCGAAAAGAGGAAAAACAACGATACGATGATGTATCTAGTCATCATCGACGGGCTCAACCTCCTGATCCACTTTCAATACTATAGCTGCCCCACATCACAATGCTGCGTGCCGTGCTGCGAGGATCGCTACATTCCAGTACTCGGGGCCTTTACTTGACCCGACTAAAGGGCATCCGAACACTAACCAGCGATGCAGACACGAGCGTCACAGGCCGAACCAGTTTGTCAAACTCAGAACCAGAGGAAGCTGGCCGTTCATTAGCCAAACTCTCTCGTATCGCACAAGCACTGCGAAAGTCAATTGAAGATCAGGCCCGATTTGATTTGCAACATCCAGAACTACTGGTTACTTTGGAACAAGAGGTTGACGAGGCTTACGATATTATACGGCAAGCACTGGATCGAGCCGGGAGACCCTGCACAATCGAAGAGCTCGGTGATCGCATCAACAAGAACGTGGTTTCCATTCCCATTGAAGCTCTTGGGTATCAAGACTTGATGAGAGCGGATTTGTTGCGCGACCAAATTGAGAGAACTCTCGTTAGTTTGCAAGAACTACCTCCGCAAGATGCTATGATCGATGGATCAGACAAACCATTTGCGCCCCCGGAGAAGAATGCAAAGCAAAAGGCGAAGCAACCAACTGCAATAGAAGACCAGAACGAAAAAGATGAAGATTCTGAAGAGAAAGCAGAAGTTTTGAAAGAGCTACGTCCTGTATCCCCGGATGAACTTCAAAGACGAAAAGAATACATGGAGGACGCGCTTCAGATGGAAAACGTGCTCTCAGGATATGACACCGCGTTGCTCGAGGTAGGAAGAGTTCACAAGGTCACAAAAGGTGGTACGACATTCAGCTTGAGAGCACTTGTTGTAATCGGTAATCGCAAAGGAACTGCGGGATATGGTGAAGGGAAATCAGACACTCAAATGCACGCGATAGAACGCGCCTGTAGAGATGCAAAACGAAATCTTCTGCATATCGACCTTCATGATGAGCGCACCATCGCACACAGAATACAGGGCAAATTCGTGAAGTCGAGAGTGTCGTTGTGGCCTGCTCCAAAAGGGACTGGTATTTCTGCAAACAACAACTTCTCAGCAGTTTTCCAGTTGTTTGGACTAAAGGATGTCGGAGCAAAACTGCACGGGCCTCGCTCGCTTACGAACGCGATTAAGGCTTTGTTCAATGCGTTGTCGCAGTTACGAGACGCAGAGGATGTAATGGAAGCTAGAGGACTTGGTGCCTTGGCCAGGGCCCCGCCTCCCCCTCCTGGCGCTCGTAGGCTGAGAGCATTGTAAATACAGAATTGTACATGAAATTATGTAGCGGCTGCCTAGTTAAGTTCAGCAGGCATGAATTGTGGACCTGTTCTCCAGGATAACGTTTTGCGCGCCACGGTAAAGGAAACGAAGCATGTTAACCTGTCAGCGGGTAGGCATACAAGCACCTGTTTACTTGTCGGTGAAAGTGCGCTTCAACATGTCGATCGTATTGCATTAAAGCTCACATAGTGCGATACAGCCGCTAAAGTTTAAAAAACACGACGCAATACTTAGAATCGCAGAGGAGTGAAGAACCACCTGTTCTTTCCAGCATTGTAACGTTGTTGGAACTCCTTCTTGATGACAGCTCTCGAGTTCTTACGAGCCTCGGGTCGGTCAGCATTGGCGCCTGGTGACGAAAACGCAGCAATATCAATGTCACCCTTGACAGCCTCAATATCGAGCGTGTATCGCGTAGGCATGATGTGGTTGTAGTTGACAACCTTGACGAAAGGAGTTAGGTCGGAGCGGAAGGCCATCTTTCTCTTGGTCATCCCCTTCTTGACTTTTCTGGGATACTTCTCTACACCAGCCACAATGCAATGTCCATATGAATGCTTGTTTGTTCCATTGTCCTGACTCTGAATGATGACCGCCTTCTTTCCAGCGAATCTGCCTTGAAGAAGGATGACGATCTTGCCGGGTTTCAAGCTGTGGATGTTCGAGGGTGGATCGCGGTCAGTTAGCTGCTCTTTCGATTCAACCTTCGTGGCGTCGATGAGATCAAGTGTGCTGCGTCGCGTTCACGAATTGGGCGTTGCGCCGGTATTCGCGGGTCGTAGTACACAGGAGTGTGCCAACTTACAATTTTCCCATAGTTGAAAGGCTGCTGGCGAGATGTCACGCCACTCGTTCCCAGAAAGCGAAGGTTTACCCGAAGAGCAAGCGCGATGACGAAAAGCTCTGCTTGATAAGCGGCGTGTATTGCAGTTCGTGTCCCAAGATGCGAAGTCGCGGGCGGGAACGACGACGGCGCCACATCGCATTCGCAAGGAAGACTGCCAGAGAGAACACGTGGTCAATGTCAACAGATGACAAACCGGCGAAATGCCTGCAAAAGCTGTCAAATTGACACGCTTACATGCGGCACCTGTGCAAGCTCAAATCTCCCCAGACCAGCTCGAGCTGAACCTTCTTTCGTTCGCATTTGCTTCGCCCTCTTGTGACAGGTCTGCGCTCGCTCGCAAGCTTCTTGACGGCTTTTACGCAGCCTGTTCTATGCTCCCGCCAGCGTTCATCGTTATAGCTCCGTTACCAAATCCACTTCTCAGTCGAAAGCACCCAACGACCTTTGTCCCGGATCCGCCCAAGCTCTATTCTCGCTTCCCGCCAAAGCAACCCATATTTGTCTTCCAAATGGGACTCCAAAAGCCCCCACCATCCGAGCCAAATCAAGCACCGCAAGAATCAGCGCCGAAAATGTGGGTAGTCGAACAGATTACCACACATGACGCCTATCACCACGGTATAAACCAACTCTTACTCTCAAAGAACACCAAGTTTCAAGCCATGACCATTGCGGACATCGGAGCGTACGGCCGCGCGCTTTTCCTTGATGGTCAGATTCAAACAACAGAAGGGGATGAACCATTCTATCACGAACCTCTTGTCCATTTGCCGTGTCTCGTGCATTCCAATCCCGAGAACGTTCTCATCTTGGGCGGTGCTGATGGCGGTGCTGCGAGAGAAGCTCTTAGATGGCATTCTGTGAAGTCTGTCATCGTCGTTGATATTGACGGAGAGGCGGTTGATGCATGTCGCAAATATCTTCCGAACATAGCTCAGGGTTCTCTGGATGATCCAAGATGCAAGCTTATCGTCGGCGATGCTTTGTGCTTTATAGACAATAACAAAATCCCATTTGATATCATTATATGCGATTTGACAGATCCTGTGGAAGATGGACCAAGTCTAAGGTTGTTTACAAGAGAATTCTTCTTGGATCTTAAGCGAAGTCTGAAGCCCATGGGAGTCATCTCAATAATGGGCGGTCCCACATCGTTGAGGGAGAGCAAAATACTATTCCCACGAACGTGTGCCACTCTCTCATCCGTATTCAAGTCCATACGTCCGTCTCAAGTGTTCGTACCGACCTACGGCTCACCGCTTGGTATAATTATTGCCACAGATAAAACACAACCACTACCAGACGCTAGCGAACTGGATTTGAAGATAGCCGAAAGTATAGAGGGAGAAATGCATGTTCTAGACGGTCCTTCCGTACATGGTCACTTTGCTATACCTCGATGTCTGAGGAAAGCGGTAATGGAGGAAACAGAAATTCTTACCATTGATAACCAAGTTCCTGCGTTTGGGAAAGGCATTTTGAGCAACAAAGGATGATCACTTTAGGACGCGGCCTCCAAGTTGGTCTTTCTCGTATACCAACACATCAACGGGATATCTCGCTTAATCTTTTGCACAGAATTTGAACTGCATGTCACGTTTTCACCCTCAACACGATAAACACATACAGTACCCTTGTAGAATTCGAATGACTTCGAGAGCAAAAACATCACTACGATCCTGAGCATTGAATAGGCGGATAGAGCGGTGCGATGACGAAAAGAAACTGTGCTGAGCTACAGTTCACGGAGCCAGCAAGGGGTGGGTTCCCTTCTTGACATCTTACTTTCGCCGTACCACTTCTTTTTCTTTTCATAGCCACATAAGCCTAATTACAACTTACTGCGGAGCGTCTTTGTTGAAAAAACGCTCTCTCACTAGAAAGGTCAACACGTCACGGAACTACAAAACGAAATCTTTGCCTCCTCCGATTCCGATGATCGGAACAGCAAAGAGCGGTTTACGAGCTTGCTTTTGAGGCTGGTTACAGACTGGAGAGATGAAATCCCTGCCGCCAACTTTGCGACCTCTGAACTATTAAAAGCCCATAGAAAAAAATCAAAGCGCTCAAAGTTCATTGAAGCATTGGTCAGATCGAGGAACTAAGCTAAGATCACTCAACATCATTACGTATGCTATTAAGATATGGAAGTGCGCATCTGCGACGATTTCTCCCCAGTTCCGTTCAACGAACCCTCTTCTCCATTCTAGTTGCCTTTTTGATATTGCACTTCGATCCCGAGGAGTTTCAGAGATAACAAGGTGTTTTTAACATGTACTGCTGCGAAACATTGAAGAGAATGATCACTGTGCTTGTGCTTGGCGTCTTGTTCGCTTGGATCTGCGAATACTAGTAACACTGTTCTTTCGATCAACTTCAACTGCTTCTTTTGGTGTTTCTTCCAAAGCCTTCCTCTTGGAAGATGTCTTCTTTGAAGGTTTTGAAGACTTCTGTTTCGTTTTTACCGGCGAATTTCCTTTCTCCTCCTCATCAACGGTTTCCTCAACTGCTTTCTCTACTGCTTTCTCAACCTCTTTTGTATCCTTTTCCGGGTCCTTCAATGCCTTTTTCTTGTTGTCATGTTTCGCATTTTCAATGGGATGCCCATTTGCTGATGTAGCGTTGTGATGGCTGGCAAATACAGCCTTCTCTATATCAATTGCGTTCCACTCCTTCTCTGAGTCTTCCTTGGACAACTCGGCTATCTTCTGGTCCACTGCATTCTTTAACTCAAGATAAACCTAATGAATCGTACAGTCATCAAATGTTAGTCCGTGCATGAAGCATAATGTTGGTAAAGCACCCTTATTAGTTTTGAGAGAACACACCTTAACAGTATACTTGCTGGCCTGTCCCAGTGCAGCCATGAGAAGTTCATCTGACATAAAGGGTAAAGTTGGATCCACAACACTGAGAATCACGCTAGCAGTGGCTGGACCACATCCTCTGAGAGCCACGAGTTTCTGGATAGCTTTCTTTATCTCTTTCTTCTCAAGCAGCTTGAATGCTTCCGTGCTGGTTTCACGAACAGCATCTTCTTCACACTCATCAGCGAATTTCTGAAGTCTTGGGCGCCACTTACCACGCTTCAGCTTCCATTTCACCAGCTTGCAATACTCTTCTTTGGTTATGTGAGGTTGATCCCGTGATTTGACGATGGTTGGCAACTCAGAGAACACAAACTCCTCAAGTTCGGTTAGGCCCGGCTTATTCTGATCCTTCTCCCTCACTGAAATCGCAGTGGGGTAGCCCGAAAGAGAGCTACTCCATTTTTCCACCGGCACAACGTCCCACATGATTTGAGATGGATTCTGCAACACTAGCGCGCCCCAGCAGCTCAGTGCGAGAAAATCGCGGGTTGAGAGGGAAACTGAACACAAGTCAAACGCCCGCAACGCCGCAGGCGCTTAAACCGAGAAAACATCAACCCTCTATTCTCTCACTCTCCAGTTTCCGGCTGGCGAAACGCAGCCATGAGCGTCAGTGATTGGTGATCACGCAGCGGTTTGGATCCGCGGAAATATGGAAACCGCATCCAAACAAACGACTTTTCGGGCACCTTGTAGAAAGAATTTGGTGACGCGAACAACATTGCTACCCTTGATAGATGGTGTGGCAAGAATAGTACGTTGACGAAGCTTGCTAGCAGTGCTTGCTAGCAGTGCTAGCTAGCAATGCTAGCCTTCGCACTGAAAAACGGCCCTCAGGGCCGTTCTTAACTAGAATCTCGCAACTTGGATCACACGATCCGTCGTAATTAAATGCCAATGCTCTACACGTACATGGGTTCTACAGTATTAGACCAAAACACATCGTTCGGTGAATTCATCGCAACAAGCCCAACATGTTTCGTACATTGTTCACTGCGGCAACCGCGGAGAACGTGATTGTGGCCGTCGGTTCCAACGTCGGTAACCGAGCAAACACAATTCACGCCGCGCTCCGCGCCATAGAATCCGAGACTTGTACAATCCAACGCACATCGTTTCTCTATGAGAGCAGTCCGTAAGTGCGCACAACTGATCGCATCTTACACTTGATGGCGCGTAATTAACTCTCCCTAGAATGTATATCACGGATCAACCGCCTTTTCTTAACGGAGCCGTGCAGATTTCCACTACCCTCCCCCCAGAACAACTGCTGCGCAAACTAAAGAAAATTGAGAATGAATTGGGTCGATCTCCTTCAGGTGTTCGATATGGCCCGCGTCCAATCGACCTTGATATTATCTGCTACGGAGAACGACGCGTACGTGACGGTGATTCCTTGATTGTTCCTCATCCTCGTCTACATGAACGCGAATTTGTACTTCGGCCCCTGTGTGACATATCTGAATCAATGGCTGTTCCCCTTGAAGGTCGAACAACAACAGCAAAGCAGCTGTTGCAAGAGCTATTACCAGACGGTAGAAGCGAACTAATTAAAGTGACGCCGACACACACGGGAAAGCTTTTTCGCTGGGGTGAACGAACTTTGTTGATGGGAATCATCAACGCAACACCTGACAGCTTCAGTGACGGCGGAGAATATAATTCAATCGAAGCGGCACTAAAACAGGTAGCAAAGTTTTGCGAGCACGGCTTTGACGTGGTTGATGTAAGTTCTTGTACATGAATAATACTTTCATTGAAACTAGCGTTACGAGTCTCTAACTACTTTACCCCATTACGCGCGGCACAGGTTGGTGGACAGAGCACAAGACCAGGCGCGGAGTTAATTGGAGCAACGAAAGAACTGGATCGCATTTTGCCCATCATCGAAGCGATCCGTCAATCGTTCCCAGACGTTATGATATCGTGTGATACATTCATGTCACAAGTTGCAGAACAGGTGCTCGATGCCGGCGTTGAAGTAATCAACGACATCTCAGCCGGTACATTAGACAACAATCTACACGAAACGCTTGCAAAGAGGGATGCAGCATGCGTTCAAATGCACACAAGAGGAACCCCAGCAACGATGAACAGTCTCCAACATTACGATGACGTGACGGCCGAAGTGGCTCTCGAACTTTCACAAAGCATACAAACTGCGCTCAATAAGGGCGTGAAGAACTGGAGCGTGATAAGTGATCCCGGTATCGGTTTCGCAAAGACCGCACAACAATCGCTCCAACTTCTGCACGAAACACTTCGCTTCAGCCAACAAAGCGGTCACTTCCCGGTGCTTCTCGGCGCAAGCAGAAAATCATGGCTCAAAGCGCTCGTACAAGGCGACACGATGCGAGCGCGGGACTGGGCGACGGCGGGCGCGGTGGCCAGCTGCATTGCGCGCGGCGGCGTGCATATGGTGCGCGTGCACAACGCGGAAGTGGCGGACGCGGTGCGCGTGGCAGACGCTATTGCTCGCGGGTGATGGTGGCGTTGTGAGCGTTGATGGCGTCGGATATGTCGTCGCGTGTGGTGGCGTTGGCGTACTGCGGCGCCATTTCGGCGGCGCGCGTGCGGCTGTACGCCTTGCCGAAGTGGAGGGCGGCGACGCCGGCGGAGAAGACGAGCACCCATTGGATTGTGGCTGTTAGTTTGTAGTTCATGGTGGGAGGCGAGGCGGAGTGTGGCGGGTCCGGTTATAGCGGTAGCTTCGGTGAGTGACTGACGCTGAGTGTGCAGCGGCGATGCGGCTTTATCTGTCGGTGCGGTGGCGGAGCGATGGACGACCTGCGTGCAACATCAATGCGCTGTCGAATGTCAGTTTTGAAGCGAAAATCAGCGCTGTGCGTCACGCAGAATCTCACCAATCTCGTATCACCAACCTCCGTCAGCAGCTTCGCCGTCCCCGTCTCGCCCCCGCAACAAGACGCGAACTCCACAGAATGCCGATTTTGAACTTCCTATCGCCACCACCTCTCCTCACCCGAGCGCCGCCCCTTCCGCCCACATGCGCCCATCGCCCGCGCATGAGCGGCGTCAACGGCGGCATAGACTACCAAATCGATCTCTCATCTCTGCCGCCCACGCTAGCCACGCGCATCTCCTACGTGCAAAATGGCCCAGACTCTCCCACCGCACTCATCGACGCCGCCAAGCAAATTGCCGAAGCCAGTAAATCCTACCCTCAAACGCTGCCTGTGCTCGTGGACATGCTAGGTTTCAACAATCCGCCTGCGGCCCGAATCGCCATCGCCGCTCTCGTGCATGCTGGAAAGGCGGCCATCCCACCGCTTTTAACGGGCGTGGCCGCTTTCAATTACTCGGTGAACGCGTACGCGCTTCGTGCGTTGGCCGGCATTGCCGACCCGTCTGTGTTACAGGTGTGCCTGTCGTGCGCCCGAACGGGGCCCATTCCCAATGTTAGACGAGCAGCTTGCAAGGCGTTGGGAAACTTGCGCTATGTTGATGAAGGTCAGGCGCGCTCGGCTTATCACTGTCTTCTCACGCTTGCCGATGCCGAAGTTGATTGGGGCGTTCGTTACGCTTCTATCGTCGCGTTGGAGCAGTTTGTCACTGTGCAACTCCTCGATGACGATGTCAAACACCTTGCGCTAAAGGTTGTTCAGGCGGCAGCGGAGGGCGAAGCAAATGTATTAGCAACACAGCAGCACGAAGATTCAAATGGTGTTGGCATACAGGTTCCGTCCGATCCCACAGTCGCCGCTCGAGCAACACTGGCGTTGGAGAAGATGCAAGAATCTTGCAAACTGTCAATACAAGTTTGAACACGACGTTGAAACATACCGATCTTGGAAACTTGCCAGTAGTTTATTCCCTAGCTCTATACAAGTGTTACCCCTCCGCAGTGGCCCGTGCGAGTGTCAAAACCACTCGACTGTTCAAAACTGGACTACTTGTCCTCCCACATTGAATCAGCGATTTGCTTGTTCGAAACTGTTTCCACTGGCGAGGAAGGCGGCGTCCTACCCGGAGAAAAGGCTCTATGAGCAATTAAGGAGCCAGTAACCACTCGCAGCAGAAAACGAACTCGCATCAGCAGGTGCGACTGCTTGCTGTCATCCTCCAAAATGGGCATATCAGGCAGATATTTTCGCAGATTATGGCGCGCCAAAGCAGTAGTGGCTTCCCTTACTTGTCTTCTTCTTTCCATTTCGTTGATGTTGTCGGTGATCTTCTCCTTGGCCACTCGCAAAATGTCTTCAGCGATTTGTACGGTTGCATTTGGTCGACCGCATCGCACTGCTCTGTCAGACATTTCTTGAAGTAGTTGTGGATTTGAGAGCCATTCAGCAGCAATGGAAGCAATTTTGTTCGGTCTCCGTGCGAATACTCCTACCTTTTGGTCCTCTACATAGCGCACGTTGGCCTCTTCTTGGCCTGGCAAGAAAGCAGTGACGATAATTGGCAAACCGCGTATCAATGATTCCGCAATGGTTCCTGGTCCTGCTTTGGTACAAATTAGGTCCGACGCTGCCATCCATTCGCTCATGTTGGTGACATAGCCCAGACAAATCATATGACACTTCCAGGTCGTAGACTGTAGTGATTCCCGCAGTGCTTCATTCTTACCGCAGATGACAACAATCTGAACCGGCTTATTGCCGAGTTTACGAGGCAGTTGTCGGGCGAGCGTGGTGGCAATGGCCTGAAGACCGCCCACGCCATCTCCACCGCCGATGACAAGAATAGTCGGAGCATCGGGAAGCATATTCAGTTCGCGTCGAAGCTCAGACTTTGAACGCTCTTTGATCCAAAACTGTTCGCGTACTGGCAGCCCAATGGTGGTTATATGCTCATCTGACAGGCCAACACGCTGCGCCAAGCGAGCTACGGCCGGAATAGGAACGTACACCATATCTGCTTTGCGGCTAAACCAGGTGGGATGTGCACCGCCAAGGTCGGTGACAACGGTGACAAACGGAGGACGCGGAATATATGTGTCGGCAGCGAGATTGTTGAGCACTTTGAGCGCGAGCGTATTGACCAAGGGATGAACCGAAACAACAAGATCCGGTTGGTACTTGACAAAACCTGAGCGAACTTTCTGGTGTGCGAGAGTGTTGAAGTAACATTCAGTAACAGCTCGGAATGGGGGAAAACGCGTGGCCTCGTATGTAAACTTCCATAACGCCGGATGCTTAGCTAAGAACGTATACTGCGTGGGGAACAAACGAAAGGGACCTGCAGCAAGTTCGACCCAAAAGTCCACCACATCCACCTGAATCTGAGCCGGATGCAAACGTTCCAAAGCCGCACGCAACGCCGCAGCAGATGCACGATGTCCGCCGCCCGTGTCGGACGAAAGCACGAGCACGCGCAGCTTACGAGAGTGACTCAACAGCCGGCGTGCGTGCAACAAAGGTCGGGGAATGGGAGCTGCGGACTGCGCAGTCGACGTCGACAGCGAGAGAGCTGGCGTCATCGATGGCGGATATGCCGCGGTCAGGGGCGGGGGAGAAAGTGGGGAGCCCATCTGAGAGCTGTGGCGACGCCGACGCTGGACGCGGTCGGTGGGGATGGGAAGCGTGGGTGGGGAGCGTGGGTGGGAAGCGCGGGCATGAGCAACGGTCATGAGGACCCGAAGGTGACGAATCGCCGTTTGCGGTTGTGGTCATAACTGACGTCACGGCGTGGCAAATTCTGCTGTCTGTGCTACGTGTTTTTTTTATCGAGGGCTAATTGAACGACCACACCGCAAGACCACGCATGCGACGGTAGGTCACCACAGCTAAAAAGTTACAGGTCAGGCGTCTCCAGTAGATGTGGGTGCAGGTCCGCGGGCTCCTCCGTCATGTACGTGTAGTCGACGCCATCGCTGCGCGAGAACCAGCGTCCAATTCCCACCGTCACGGCCACGCCCTCGCCGGCCACGCCTCGAGGCACACGGCAGCTCAGCAGACCCTCCTTCTCTATCCTCACGTCTTGACACACGCGCGACCCAAACATCACCGTCAGTCCGCGCTGCGAGAACCTTCCTCGCACCCACACGCGATTGCCACCTGCAGCGGGTCCGCGACGCGGCAGAACGCTCCAAATCACCCCGCGCTGGTTCTTCACGTTGTCTGCTTCGTCTGTTCGAAGTACCACTAGCGACCGCACCATGTAGTCTGTTATCACAAGGTTACTTTGCAGATCCATCATGATGTCCAATCCGCCAACATCCAGAATTTCTTCGCGACGCTCCACGGTGCGTTTATCGGCGAGAAAGAACGCGAAGCTGTTTCCTCGGTCGTTGTTGGCGCCGTGGAATCCGATGCGTGCCAGCACTAGTGCTCCTTTCCAGTTTGAGCCACGCTTGTTACTGGCGTACTCAGCGAGGCCATTTGTTGAAGATTCCATGTGCGTAACTGGTTCTGTTTTCCCTGCTCCTTGATATATACATTGCTTGTCGTCGTAACGACCACGGTTACGGTTAGGATGTCCGTACCATTTCCCTTCTTCAGCGAGGTGCAAGGTATCGTCCTCGTGCGGTTCGGTCTGAAGATTTACAGTGCATGAGACACTCTCCTTTCCGTACCCCGGGTTCGGTCCGTTGTCGGTGACGTAAAGACCTCCGTTGGTGTGCAGCTCAACCGAGAACGCATTCATGAACCCTGCCGCAAATACTTCCACGTCGGGATCGTTGGATATGTCTGCTTGTCGCCCGTCGGTTGTGTCATACTCCACGTTGCCATTGAAACCATCAATATTGTGGCGCACAGTCAAAAGCGCTCCGGACAATGGTGTTTCTGGAGCGCCTCCATCACCATCTCCCTTTTCAGAGAAGCCTGCGTTTGTCATACCGCCGTTCAGCACCTTGAGTGTTCCATCTAGGTCCACCACCATCCCGTTTACTCCGTGGTCGTGATTCGATACTGACAATCCCGTCACTAGGTTCTTTGTTACCGCCAGACAATGGCCGCCCTGGTTTGACCTCATGATTTGTACCATACCGTTCATCCATCCGCCCGGAAACATTTCTGCGTCTCCATGTCGACCGCCTGCCCAGTTCAGTTGCGACGTTGCGATGTAGAAAAATATGTCATCTTCTCGGAAGTATCGGGGGTCGAATGTCAATCCGAGCACCGTGCGGTCGTCACCAATACTCTTACTAGTACAGACATCACTAACCCTATAGTTATCATCCACTGTGAGCGCGCTCACGGTTCCCTTCGCACCAACGTAGAAGCGCAAGTCCGGACCCTGCCTTATCACCGTTGGCGCGTCAATGCCCCGAAATGGGCTCCAGTCATCGTTCTTAAACTCGTCGATAATCCATTCTTGACACGCTGCATGTTTTATGAGAACGTTGAGAGCGATGAAAACAAATGTACAGCCCCTCATGTGGGGTGCAGTTCAGAACGGGAAAGTAAACGTTGGCTTCCTAACTGCGGATGAAAGTAGGCCTCAAGCGTTGGAATTTCTTTGTAGCAAGGGACGACGGTAATCAGATAATCTTTAACCCTTCAACACTTCAAATCACGAAGGACTCAAGCTAGAAGCTGTACTTCTCATTATACTGGAGCAAACAACGAATTTAGTGTACCATGCCCCACACATACACCTTAACCGAATGGTTGCGTGGTTAAGGCTCTGCTTACTGGACTCAAGCCGTTAGCGCCCGCGACCTCGTACAAGCGAGTAATGCAGGAACGAATATGACAGGGCCATCATCCAATATGCCAGATACTACGACTTGCTCTCTAATGAATAAGGTGGTATGGTCATCCTTTGTTTTGGAACTTCTCATGGTGACAAATTTCAGGGGCACCAACTTTCTTTTCTACGAGGGAATCCGCATGTTGCGAAACATTTTGCGCTTCACATATCAACAAAGTTTTGCGTCAACACTACGGCCCCTGAACGCGGCCCAGGAGCTTCACTGTTCACGCTAGCAAAAAAGTGTCATGCCTTTTGCCCCCATAGGTTGTTTCTGCCCCCGGACTTTCGTCTCCATGAGTAGGAACTGTTCGTTGGGAGGCTTTTCTGCTTGCCCTTTTTTCCATTGCATTCTTGAACGCCCTTCTCCGCATCTCTAAAGAGTTCATAAACGCCGAGTCCGCAAATAAGTGGTCATTCGATGACAAGGAACAGGGTTCATCATCCCTTGCGTCCACATATATTTAGCTCCGAGGATCCCTCGCCACGTCACACGATACAGACCAAGGAAACAATCTGCCACTCATGTTCTCCCTTCCGCACTATCGCAACAACAGCATTTCGTTTTCTGCTTCCGAATCATTTGTTTTCTTTTTGCTTTCACATGAGCATAATTCACAAGTTCAAAGATTGAAGATCAGTCTGGTTTAGACACGTTCCCTGCTCTCCTGAAGAATTCTCTTCTTATAGCATACAAGTCCCCCGGGATCATGGCCAAACCTTATTCTGACCAAAGGACGAGAAACCCAGTGCCATGTGGATCAACTCGGATAATTTAACTACCAAACGAATGGTGCGCGATTTCTATGTCTTTTGTGGACCCCATGATTAGTCAGCATACTTTGATAAAGCACGATAAGATCTTTAGCAACATACGCAGAGTTTACAAGGGTAAGAAAAAAGGTTTAATTGATGCGTTAATCTTTCCCACTAAACTATAATTCTTTCTCAGCAACAGAAGTATGCACGCACCTTTCAATCGCAATAAAATGCACTAGGTCCTTCCCACCCTGTTCCTCAAGAGACCTGCAAAGAGAAACCAAAGCTCGCAAGACAGTAGAGTTCATAGAATACAGCACGTCTTATTGACTCTATTTTTCAAATGACAAAGCACTATCACCCTCGATATATCGACGAAGACGTTTAACGTTCAGGTTTCATTTGGCCCATAGGGAAAAATAGAGTGCTTCTCAACATTACACTCGACACATTATAAACGGCACTGAGATCGACCCTCTTAAGAGCTCGTTCAGCAGCTCCCAGGTTCATTCGGAGCACAATGCATACATCCGCACAAACAAGCACCATACCGCATTATGTTTTTCGAAACTGGAAGCAGTTAGCGAATGCTACATTTGTTTTCACTGAAACCTTGAACACAACCACTCAAGAGCTTTCATCTACGTAACTGCAGCACTTCCTAGGATTATTCCGACGTACTCCTTTTTCTATCGAGTCGACTCTCTTGTCCGAAAAGAAACATAAGGCAACAAACCTCCAGCCCTGCAAACCTCTAAAGTGGGTAAAGGGACTTCAGTATGGCCAATGACGCAAACTACTTCTCTCTGAGTGTTGCAATGTTTACTTGGGCAGTTCGGTTTCTTACGGGAGACAATGAGATCAGAATTGCAGGATTATCTCTCATCAATTTAACCGCGTGTCTACCAATCTTTTATCAATCTTTTTGTTCAATATGACTGCATTATCTGTATTATTTGGCTTTACGTCGTATTCAAGATACAGACGAATGGTTCAAAACTTGCGACATGATGGGATCGAAATTTTATGGGAGCCTGTCGTCCCAGCATTAAACACAGTTGAAAAGTACACAATTCTTTATGATATCTTCGTGGTTCTTTTCGTTGCGATATCGATTGAGTTGGCGTTGTATGCTGCAGGCGAACCTTGGTTTGCTATGGCGCTGGTGGCTCTACAGGCAGCAGGCACGATTGGAATTATATTGGCTCATATTGGAAAGCGCAAAATAGTGAATATAAGTGACAAAAAAGAACGTGGAGAAGAGGCTGATATTTACGAAAAATATGCGCTTTTAGTTGTAGCCTTCTTTGAAGCAGGACCATTTGATCAAAACCCGTCGTTACCCGGGATCGTGGCCATGAAGTGGAAAGAAATGCCCGTCCGAATGGCCCAAGAGGGAGAGGAAAGGGAGAATACAGAGAAAATAGTAGCACGTTATGAAACAAAAATGCGGATCAAAGGGGGCTTACTGGAAGTAGTCAATTTTGAAAGTGACGCCGTTTTGGTCAGGGCTCCGGAGATCATGTCGGAAAACTGGCCAATGAACATAGTTGGACCGGATGAAGCAGAGGAGATAATGGAGGGAATGAGATTGGTGAAAACAGGAACTCTGTTTTGGTATCTTATTGTTTCGGATGCTTTCATTCATCTTTTTGGCGAACGCCCATGGCCAGGGGTGGAGGGCTTCAGTGATGCGCTAGTGTGGACTGCGGCCATTATTGGTATTTCTAAGCTCTTCTCTAGTACTTTCTCACTCTATGGTGATCGATACTATTCAAAGACAGTCGATACATCTTTCGTGGCAAGTAGCACCCATTTTGCAAAAGTGCTGTGGATACCAAAATCCGCATCATTGACTAGCTCGGGCATGATCACGAACCCTCGTGTTAATTCATCTGCCTTTGGCTGGCAGCAGGTGCGTATTTAGACCCGCAAAGGAGGAGTCGTGATAGTCCTTGCATTGTAAAATGTGTTTACAACCCTTTCCAAACAACACGCTTAAGATGTGACCTCTACGACACCTTATCTTGAACTTGGCTCGGATACTGGGGCTCCTAGTGATCTTGCGCCGCAACGATTGTTCGATGGGGGTTCAGATTCGTTGTATGCGTTTTTGAACGCAAGCAGTTAGAGTCAGGATTCTTCGACAACTATTCACAACGGAACGAAAAGACATTTTCGTCGTCGACTCAAACGGTTGATATTCCAAGCAATGATGTTGGTAGAACATGGCCATCAATTTTGTGTTGGTGTCCATGCTCTACCGACGAAGGTACTCTAAACGTACGCTTAATTTGAGTTTTGGAATGGATTGCGCTCCATTCTGTTCTTCTAATGTTGAGCTTCATCAGCGCTTTTAGTACCTCTCGCTTTGGTTAGGAAAGGTGATGAAAATGAGAAGAAAATCTCTCCACCCTCACATGCTGCGTTCAGCTTGGGGTGATATTTTCGAGATGATAGCCTTGAACTTGACTCTCAAGGCCACCGAGTACACGGCACGTAAAAGAACAACGTCAACCTGACGCATGAGCAAAAATCTCTCCCTTGTTTGTCCAGGGCACAACAATCTTATGCACTTCCATCTCTCGATAAATGACACGTGCCGAATCAATCATCCTTGCCAGCCGCTCATCCTTCACGACAGGCGGTTGTTGCGGAGGTCTCATGAAGCTAGTAGTCTGCTTAACGGTGTCAGTATATTCGCTCCAAGTCTTCCAACTATCGTCACTGCCCCTCTGCCATGACAACGCCTCATCATTCCTAGCAATATCATTCGCGTCGCACCAAGCACGCACAACATTTACAGGGTCTCGTTGTATGTCCATTGAGTCAACAATCGGTGTAGGCTCGCCTGCTGCGCGCAGCATCTTCCACGCGCGAAGCAGAGCCGTGTAGCCGCCCTCCCACTCGGTGAAGTCCGGCTTGAGCTTGTACAACGACGGGAAAGAGTAGGCTGGGTCACGCAACAAGATGGTGCTCCGAAACAATGTTAAGATGTCCAGCTTAAGATACTTTTCTCCAAACTGCCATGGTTGAGAGCGCACAAATACGCGCGCGCTACGTGACGCACGAAGGATCTCTTCGAGCTGCGAATTGTACGTCAGATCTGAACGCAGATGTGTGTCGCGGTGTGTCTGGCGCTCTGGTCCGTAATACCAGCAACCTGTTCAGGAATCACAGGCTTTAACGTCAGAAACATTGGGTTATGTTTGCTATTGTGACGAGTCGGGCGGTGGGGTTTGTGTCGTACCGTTGAAGGGTTCTGCGAAGACGACGTGGTCACCTCGTGCACACATCATCTTCTCGACAGCGTGCGACAAGCAGCGAGGCGCTGACCACATCGCAAGCGGGCGCGGGTCCATGCGATGATTTTCGATTCTTTCAGCATTGCCCACCATTGTTGAGGATCTGGCCTTGCAATGCAACCGTCTGGGAAAGCTTGGCACATACAAATGCACTGTCACTGTCGCTGTTCTCAGAAACTCCTCCGTTGCAGATTCGGCTTGAATGCGGACATGTCCGGCGAGCTGCTGGCTCCATGAGGATTATAAGAATCAGGGGCTGAAGTTTGGCGCGCTCGTGCAAATTTTGCAGATGGCCAGTGAGGGCGCGCGCGGTGCATATGCGGGTCGCGCCTAAACTGATTGATCCCGAAGGTGCAGCTGCACTGTTCCCAACGGCTGGTGGATTCAATACGCATTTGCTGCACATGATGATGATGACTGGCTTTAAGCCGTATCCATATCTGCTACAGGCGGGAGAGCAGTTTCAGGGTTTGTATCTGCACGTCTTCCGACAGTTGCACAGATGCACGTCAGCGCGCGCGAAGCGGAATGGTGGGAACGGGGAGAAGCACGGGAGTAAAACGAAGTTTGCGTGATGTCTCCCCTTTCGTAGAAGCATTAAAGTACCTTTGTACAGTCTATGCCCCCGTGCGTTTGCATCTCTGTCGAGAACCAGTACACTTGCTGCAGACCAACCGTAAACAAAGCAGTGCGTTGCACAATAAGATTTAAACCCGCTCGCTGAATCGCGGCAGTTAGCGGCGTTCTTCGTTTATTCGGACACGGAGACGGAACTCATCCCGATCGGTCAGGGCGAGGACATGAGATGTTGATCTCGGGAGACGTGTATGCAAACGATTTGGAAGACAGAAGGAAGCGTGACAATGACGCTGGGCAGTGAGTCAAGAATTGTGAAAGGAACGCAACCTGTAGATGCTGCACAAGTAGATAGATGATTCATGAATCGTGGTGGAAGCTGAGGATGGCCGGCAGGTTCAGTTGTCAAGGGAAACCCTGCAGTACGGGAGAGATAAAGGAGAGGAGCGACGTGAGTTTTCAAAATGAACGGCGAAGTGATGAATGGATTAGGTTATGGCTGGCATACCTTCGGTACATTGTATTCTAGTGGGACGTCACCGCACAATCCGGCACGATCTGAAGTCCTCCGTAACATACACATCACCACTGTCGATGTTGAACAAGGCGCGTTCACAGCTGCCCAGCACAATCTCAGAGCCGTCCTCTGCCAAGTCGCGCACCTTTCGCTGTGGTGGCGGCCATTCCCGCTTGGACCACGTGAGTTCGAGCGTGTCGATAATGCGCTGCCACCCCGCATCCCGCGACGTGAGCACACACTCACCGCCATCGCCGTTCAACGCCCACAGCCGTTGGCTTTCTTTGTCTCCCGACACCACGCAGGTGCCATCGACGCTCAGTGCCGCGGACTTCACCGGATGTGTGTGACCGTAGAGCGGTTGCCCGACAGCCTTACCGCTTTCAGCGTCCCACACGCGCACGGTTTTGTCCCAAGAGCCTGATACGATACAAGTGCCGTCCGCGTTGACTACCACGCATTTCACAATATCCGTGTGACCCTGGAGTGCCTGTCCGATGGCGTTGCCGCTTTCAGCGTCCCACACACGCACCGTTCTATCCCAGGCGCCTGACACGATGCAAGTGCCATCCACACTCAATGCCATACACGCCACTCTACCTCTGTGACCTTTGAGCGCCTGCCCGACGGCGTTTCCGCTAAGCGTGTCCCACAATTGAAGACAGACGCCCTTCATCTCGCACGCAAGCCGAGTCCCACCTGCGCAGAAGTTGACAAATCTTCGGTGATTCGCACAATCGTGTGCAACAGTTTGCTCGTAAACTCCCGTCTTCCTGTTCCACACACAAATACGTCCATCATCGTGTGCTGTCACCACCGTGCGCTGATCAGGTAAAAACGAAGCACATTCGATTCCTATAATCGACTGATGCTTCTCAAGCTTCTGTTGCTTGTAGTTCTCGCTGGATGTGTCATAACTTTCCACATACAGGAATTCTTCATTGTAGTCTCTCTTCAAAATCCAGATAACACCGGACTCTACACGCGTGCTCAACACATCACCTTCGACCTTCATAACTCGTAGTTCACCATCACCCGCCTGTCGCATGAGCGCGGTAGAAGCTTTGAACCATGGCCTCGGTGCACATGCTTCCATTCTCTGCACGAAATCGCTCGTCAACTTGTTTTGCGTCGCGTGCCACAGCAACCGCCCGTGAATTTGAAACCAACCCTCCTGCACACGACGGTTGTTGCACACATACAACGCACCCAGCCTGGCAGCCCGACCGATCATTTGTAGATGCTCCTTGTGATTTGCAGTTGGCGAAGCAGTGTCGCTGCACATCGCTTGTCCATGATACAAGTCTCGTTCTACACTAAGGATTCCGCTTTTAACTAGTCGCTTCACAGTCCACTGCGGTTGCGATAACAACCACAGTAGCTGGTCACCATACCCTGCATTTCGAAGTATCCTGCAAAGGTTTCTGTGTATGTGCCCATCATCTTCCACATTCCACCACGCGTGCCACACCCCCCCACTTGTAGTAGCATGCTTGGCCGACCCCGCTACGACTTCTGCTCCTACCACTCGCTCGGTATCAAGTTGTGGTTTAGGTGTCTGCTCTACGTGTTCCTCGGCAATGTCCCCATGTTTCTGAGCAGTCAAAAAACCACCTCCATCACTTCCGACCCATCGAGAGCGTTTGAGAGCATGAGCTTGATGCAGCTTGATTTCTTGTTCCAGCGACCTTTTGCGAGTCCTTGCATTGTACATCATATCGACAGGTTGCGCACAAACCTATGGGTTTCCCCTTGCGCATCCCAATGCCTCATCTCTGTCATTCTTTCTCTCATATGGCATGTAACGGTGCACAAGGATCTGAAAGAAGGCGATAGTTTTCTTGTCTTCACCAGCATGGCTGATAAATATTCGAAACTGTGGTATCTGAGCAGAAGAAGCGTTTCGCGACATGGAAGAAAGTTGAGCTGCTAGTTTTGGCTAGACAATGGGCGTAGCACTGCGTGGGCGTTTGCGTTGCATTGGTGCTGAGGGTAGAGAAGAGATGGAGCATGGGCGCGGAGAAATCTCGATCGGTGCTCGCGATTTGTGGGAGTTGTCTGCCGACCAGAGAGATGTTGTGGATCGCGGAGTTTGCGAGTAAGGCTCATCGAGTGTGGTTCCACAGGGTGTTGCAGCTCAACGGTTGCGACAGTATATTTCGCACTCAAAAAGAAGACTCATTTGTAGCACTTTGAGGTGACGAGATTGAGCTGCGTTCATTGGGTGCTGTTGGCGACGATAAACACTTCTCGACTTGCCTTTCTTCGTCTAATAACATGGGAACGCTAACGCCCGATTGACGACTAGTACGAAGGTAGGACCAGCTCGCTGGCCCCCGCAACCGCGACAGCGCGAGCCTATACGCGCCAATTGCTCGTCATCTTCAACATCATCGCTCCCGTTACTGTCAGTTCCGCAGAGACCTTGAGCCTGCGTGAGTATGAAGGCTCTTGATTAGGCGGCCAGGCGGCTTGGCGTCTCCGAGTGTAGTAACAGTGCCGATTGCTTCATAAAGAATATCGCTGCAATGCTCACAGCGACGCGTATCGCCATCACTTGCTGTTTCGTAATTTGCTTCGCCATGCTACGGTGAGAGAGCGTAAGATATGGGATGAGAAACAGCATTTACGAACAATCGTATGTTGCTTGGTAAAATCATTGACGCTACTACGTCATTGTGTTCGGTGTGGGCTGTTGTTTGTTGTTGGTTAGCGCTCAATTACCCAGATTCGTTTGTTCCACTCACACTGGCCACTGCTGCTCTATCCAAGCGCACTCTTTCTACTTGCATGATCCTGATGCCAGCGCAGATCCAACTGGCTACGGGACGGACGCGATTGATTGTGTTCATGTTGATTGGATGTCATGTGTTACTGAATGCTTTAGCGGTGTGGCCCTTTCGTTTGTTTTCGCTGCCAGCTTTGCAAGCGAGGTTCGTGGTAGTTGGGATCATATGGGGTGGAGAAGCCAGAAACTGGTGCAGAATGATTAGGGGCGGAGAATGTTGCGCTTTCGGTGACTATGAATACGGACAAAGTTGTTTTTTCAGCATCCTTCAGCAGCGGCTCTTCCATCGCAGCCTGTATTGCTTCTGAGCTAGGTGTTGTGCGTAAAGCCCTTGGCAATGGCGAAAAGTGTGCGGTCATTGGTGCTAATAATTAGTGTTGCTAAGTAGGAGCCACCATCGAGGTGACGCTCAAGGAGGCCGCGAACAAGCTTAAGCCTGTGCTTCCAGTAGTGGGCATCGACACGGTGCTGATACTTATCATTGAACCAGTATCCAAGAGCGTCACAGTGGTTCAATAGGGCTCTAGGTAATTGACACTTGCCGAAACGCTTTTGCACATGCTCGGAAAAGCAATAGGCTTCCTTGCAACAGCAGCCATGCTGGCAATGAAGAGGTGACCAACGCGTTCGAAATAGGGTTCAAAAGCCTGGCGCAGTCTCTCGAATTGGCGCAGAGGCACTTTGGCGACGTGCCGGTGGCGCTTTCCACCCTGGTTTCCATCGTGTTACTGACGCCCGTGGCGCAGCGTGCGCAGCACTGCTATGAGTGGCGAGTAGCGGCGAAGGTGACGCGCGCTATGGGGACGCGCAATCGGCGCGGTGCGGAGTGACATGGGCTGTGGAGGTGACGTGGTCGCACAAGGAGACAAGAGAACAGTGGTTTTCTCGGGACGCAAAAGTGGATTTATTCAACGTCCTTCCGCTTCACGCCAGTTTTCATCGTCTCAGTTCTCAGTCCCGGCTTTGCTCACCCGAAACCCCTCCCGAGCCATCATCACGTCGAGCTCCACGCTGCGTCATGCCGTCATCGCCTGAAAGCACGAAGGAAGAGATTCGGAAGTACGAGAAGGCTATCAAGCGCCATAACGATACCGGCGCTATGGTGCACCTCTCCGGGATATTATGCTTCGGCGAGCATATTCGGAATGATGTTCCTCGCGGTTTGCAGCTGCTGGAACGGGCCGTAAAACAGGAAGAGAACCCCATTGCAATGCGATGTCTTGCGTATTGTATATCTGTGACTGGAGATGCAAAGCAGCGTCGTAGAGTCATCCCTCTTGTTGAGCGATCTCTCAGAATCAGGGAAGATCCTTGGCCTCTTCTCTTTCTTTCTGACGTCTTATTCGAAGGCAAATGTGGTGAGAGCGACCCTATAAACGCCATACAGCTGCATGAACGTGCCTTGCGATTGGAACACACTCCCGAAAATATGACGCGTCTGGCCCGGAAGATGCTTATGAGCACCGGCCTATCGGGCGAGAAGAACCGTGCACTGCGATTGTACAAGAAGGCAATCCGTCTCACAAACGACGGACAGATCATGAACGAACTTGGCTCCCTGTATCACGAAGGCACTCCAAATCTTCCAAGATGTGACAAATGTGCTATCACATGGTTTAAGCGAGCCGCCAAGCTGGGAAACGGAACCGCGGCCTGCAAAATGGCCAATATGCTCACTGACCGCTGCGCTCAATTTGAACCGGATCCCATTCGCGCCCTTCAAGTTCTAGAAAATGCACATCGACTGCAACCGAGCGCCAAATACCTCGTCAAGATGGCCCATATCTACAGTGATTTTGACGAAGTGCTCGACTTCTCACTTTCAATCAAGCTTTACGAAAAAGCAATTTTGCATTTTGATGATGAAGAAGCTCGCATGCATATGTTCTGCTTGCTCCATGGCTTCAAGGGTTATCAAGTGAGCTTTCCACGCGTCATTGAGTTTGCAATGTCTGATTATGAGCGCACAAAAAATGCGTATTCGCTCCATCAAGCCTGTTGTATTTTGTGGAGTGGGGCTCAGGGTGTGCCGGCGAATCCACAACGAGCGCTGGAACTAATGAAGGCGCATGGTGAAGATTGGTATGGACTTCGTGCTCTGATGCTAAGGTATCAAAATGGTAAGTATAAAAGAGATTTCAAGCTCGCCCAACGTTTGTCCAAAAAGGTTTCCCGTGTGTACGGAAAACTGATTCAAGCGATCATACTGAGCGAAAAGAGCGGAGAACAGAACAAGCAGAAAGCCGAAGACGAGTTTCGCCTATTGATAGCCGATGATTCTTCTAAGAACCATGTCTCTTGGACATCTTTATCATTCCGACAGTGTGCTGTTGATTTGCCGTTTCACGGTGGACGAGAATGTATGACGCACGCCATGAAGAGTTTTGAATCAATCTATGATCTCGCAGTACTGAATCTGGCAAGCCTATTGCTCGAAAGAAGCGAAAAGGGAAAGGAGAACGGGGAGGAGGTGGTTGAACTACTCGAAGGGATATTGGAGAGTGATGTGAGGGTCATGGCTTGCTTGAATCTTGTATATGTTCTATGGAACGGGAGTGGGGGCGTGCAGAGAGAAGGAAAACGAGCCATGGAACTGCTTGAAGAGGCTGTGACAGATACAAAGGATTTATCTGCTCGAACTATGCTGGCAAATGCGCTTGCGGAACGCGACGAGGCAAGTGATGAGGAGATGGAGAGAAGCTTAGATTTGTGGAAGGAGGTAAATATGGAGATGGGTTGCGAGGACGAAGTGAACTTCAAGCTGAAGAGATTTATATCGGATAGAAGTTGGAAGGTTTGGGGCGAATTTCAAGTAAATCATGGGCAAAGGGTAGATGGAAGTAAACGATGAACGAAGTACAGCTGATGTGAAAACATGAGCAACGTATTACGAGCAGTACCCCACCCCTTCTCGACAGGCTTTGCGACATGAGCACGTAATGGTTTCCTAGAGTTGTTGCCCTGAATTTGAGCAAGGATAACAACAGTCGAGCAGTTTTAGGTCAGAATTTGACAGTGGCTTTGAGCGGTTGTAGAGGTCTTGGAAGCGTGGTGGGTGCGTTGGACGCCGGCCGGTGCGTGAAAAGTAGCGAATGGCGAAGATGAGCAGAAAAGTGCGAGGCGCGGAGCGATTCTCTGGCGACGTCGATGAGCCCGGCAGTGGAGACGACGGAACTTGCGAGGCTTTGTTGCAGGTCGAGGAGGGTCTTGGTGGGATGTGCGGAATTTGCCGTGGCGTTGAAGAGGGCGCTGTGGATGGATCGAATGGAAGATGAGAGTGCGCAGCGCGGTGGCGTCGTTGTGCTTGCCGGCGAAGTGCGACAGGAACTGGTCGACAAGCGTTTCTATCAATGACAGCTCGGAATGAGCCTTGACGTTAAGTAGTGTTGGCCTTCTTAGTGAGAGAGAGTTTTTTTCAGCAACGCTCTGCACATTGTTCTAATTAAGCTAGTGTGCCTATGAACGAGAGAGAAAGAGAGAGACGTTGAGTAAAGGCGGCGTGCTCATGGTGCGAAACCTTGTACCCTGGTGAGCCCAAAAGCCAACGGTGGTCCATTGATGATCTGTATCCCGACGTTTGTATACCAGAGAATTTCACTCCAAGAACAATGCTTGAGTGCACTTTCGTCAATACTCTCCGGAGCTTCTTTTCCCGCGCTCAGTTTCCCGATGGCGAACCGAAATGTCTCCGCGATCTCTCACAAGCCCGGGACAAACGCATTTCAAGTCAACCATCATGCACTTCAATCTTGCTGTAGAAGTGACGTATCGTGGAGCCAAACGCGTTGAAAAGAGAGAGAGAGAGAGCGAGAGCGTCTATCTAAGAGTAGGAAAGCTATCTACGATAATTTTGTCGCTCTACGTGTTGGATTCTTTATGAAGTCCTGTGTTGCGTGTTTGTGCTATCCGCTTTGAACCAAAACGTGGTTCAAATTCGCGATCTGTGAATGGGGTGAAATCTCGCACCCTATGACGTCGCTTATCATTCGGTTCTCGTTCTTCAAACTCTTCTTCGGAAATCACAACAATGTCAGACAAAGGCCCATCGTGGTGGTGCACAAGAAAGTGCTCCGGACCTGGGCCATCGAGCGAGCCAAAGACATGGTTCGTGCTCTTTGAATTCTTTCAGCAGAATTCGCAGGAGTACGCCTTCTTACGCGTTTCTGTCTGCGATGGAATCCAATCGCAGGATGCCTTCTTCAACCATGATGAGATATTTTCGAGGTACGGTTATGGGCTCTCCACTCAAGATACTCAAAATCTATCGCAGAGCTTTCGAAACGTTGTTGATCAGACTGACCCAGGTACTGTTACCGTTGTGCAACGAACGGGTCAACTCCCCGTGATTGAGGTTAGTGGTGAGAATGTTAGACCGACGTTGCGGCTCACGATGAAGGAAGATATAAGCCCAAACGAATTTGTGGGCCGAGTTACCAAATACATGATTTATGTCGAGGCATTAGTGGAAAACGTTAAGGGAGATATCACCTTGCTTACCGGGCAAAAGGAAGAACTCTTCGAGGCCACTCAGAATGCGGCAAAAGCGAAGAGAGATGATGATGAGTTACTGGCTCAAGGTATGCGCATGCTTCTGAGAGAGAAGTGGGATTACTGGCGAAAGCAATGATTTATCTACGATTTGTTTATTGCTTTCGCCATCAAGTTTGATAAGATTCTTCTGCAGTAGCCAAGCGAATCGGCCAAGTCTTCAACTTTCATCGCGTCCGTTATCTCCATACTTGCAGCATTAAGAGCATTCCGTTCCCATTTCAAACGACTCCGAATACCCTCCAAAAGAACATCGGGCACATGAGGCCCGGAACATAACTCTAACGCATTAATCAAGTTTCGCAACGCTGAACGGGGAAAACACCGACTTGCTTCAGGAAACTCTTCAAGAACTCGCACGGCTTCAAATACTGCAACACACCAATATCTGCGTGGAAGGCCCCCGCCAACGAGAAGAGTATTCACATTTTTCACGAAAGAACTGACCGCAGGAAGCAATGCGTCTGCTTGAGATTCGATATACCGATCATCACCTTCTTGGGCTGCCTTCATTCCTGCCAAGATTTTGAGCTGTTCTTGCATATCTTTATAAACATCTAGATAGCCAAATGTTCGACGCAGTTCTTCATTTGCAAATTTGTTTATCGCGTTGACGACATTGACTAAAAGCAAACCACCATTCGAGTCTGGACCTTCTCTTTCAGCTGCCTGTAATGCCAAATCGACCACGATCTGAGCTTCGCGAATCGCTCCCGCTGTCGCATACCACGAAATCGCCCCGCCCAAGTTATTGTATTCTAAACACTGTGCACCAAGTGTGGTTTGTATTCTTCGTGCCGTTTTGGGTAAGTTACGGATTTGACACAAATGCAATGCCTTTTCCGCTTCGCAATCGCTACCCCCATCAAACTCTTTTCTCATCAACAGGTCTATGAGCCTGTTATCTCCGAGCGTAGGACATGCCATGTAGTAGTCTGCGGCCATTCGCCAGAATCCTGGATAGTTTTCGAGCTCCTCGGCAAACCTGATAAAAAACCTTTCTTTCACACCAACGTTGGGATTTTCAGCTCCGGGAGGATGTGTTTCAGAAACTTTGCCAATATGCACGAGAAGTTCACCAAGATGGGCAGAAAACCAAGCCGTAGGCAGAGTAATCTCCATGATAACCAGAGCGTTGAAGCAGTTGCCCATGGAAGCTTCCACGAGAGCCAGACCAACTCCTTCTTTCGGTGCGGTTTTCACCATCGAAGCTTCTGCCGACGCAGATATAACAGTTCGAAGTCCACTGCGCAAACTGTTTCCAAAGCCAATCTCTTCCGGCAGATACAAAGCGCACGCGACGAACATTTCCTCCCAGGTGCTGCACAATTCTGCAATGGCGCTATGATTGCCACTCAGTACTTGCAGTATTTTTCTTGCAGAGTTATGATCAGCAAGCTCGTCGGATGTTGTCCAACTACGACAAATAGTCTGCCACTTACTCCAACTTTGATCGCGACGATTGTGTATCGAATTTCCCGGCACTTTCTCCAGAATCGATTGAAGTGTCTGGAAAACTGAACGAGTAGCAATTGCACTCTTGCGTTCCTCCGCTGCATGTGTCTGTACCGAGTCCGTTTTCAATTCTTGTTCGAGATCACGACTGTTTTGAAGACTGGTGGCGATAATTTTCTTTGCGGCTTCAAAGTTACCACATAAAACGCACTTGCCTATTAATCTCCACAACTCGTCGTCCGAAACAGTTGATGAATCCGCCGTTGCCTCAATATCTGGACGTTGCTCTGGGAAGTTACACTTAAACCACTCGACAAGTTCGACACTGACGTGTTGCTCAATCTGAGTTCTATCCCTTATGAACAAGATTTCGATCAGATGCCATACAGTCATTGCCATATCCACGGCTTTGAGGAGATCTTTCTGAGCTTGATGTTGTGAAGAATCCAACAATTCTTTGCATTCTATGACGAGACATCGGTAATGAAAGCTGAGATCTATCGGGGAGAGTCGAGTCCGTAGAGATAATGCATAGTGGGCAGCGCGGAAGAGTTTTAGGAACGGGCGTGGCAATGGTTCGTTAGATTGTGAATATACGGCGGGGGTAGCAGTGGGAGCGGAGGGTTGAAAGGAAAAAAGCGAATCAGAAAGAACTTCATTACGGGGCGGAAAGAAAGCCGACGCCATTTTCGATAAGAACGGTGAACAGCAGCAGTGCTGCTTGAGTTGTATTGAGCCTAAAAGCTATGCTCGGTTTCGAATCCTTTGTGATGTCCGGGTAGTCAAGGCTTTCGCGGATTTAAGAAGGGGATTCAAAAACACGACACTCCCGATGGACCAAAACAAAAAAGAACCTTTAAATTTAAAACTTTTCAGCACAGCACGGCGTACTGCTCGGGGCTGTGCTCGCTGGATTGATCTCAGGTGATCCGCGATGATCGATGCCCCGCCAGAAACGGGCCGTCACCTCGTGCTTGTTCGGTTCGGGCAATCGTAGCACAAACTGCAAACTCAACGTTCTCAAACATCACATCATGTGATGGGACTTGTCCGAGGAAAGCACTGCTGACTGCTGCGGAATACTCTTCACTGCGCCTCCCACAGTTTGCACACATCACCCCTGTACAACCATGTTTCGCCATTCACGAATCTTCCTCCATTGCCACCGTGTTCATGTCCGACGAGCCCATACACAGTCAAAAGCCCGTCCGCTTTCATTGCAGGTATGGGGAGCAAACACAGGCGTCGGGAAGACCGTTCTCTCGGCGGGGCTACTGCGCGCTGCCGCCAGTCCTTCATTATACCTGAAACCCGTACAGACCGGATATCCCGCCGATGATGACTCTGCGGCGGTTGTGAAGCACGCTTCGAAGGCAAACACGTTCACTCTTTATTCGTATGAGAAGCCAGTTAGTCCCGACTTGGCAGCCAGTCTTCAACAGCAGCAGCCGGTGTCAGATATTGAGCTGTGCAGTCGCACCGAAAGTGTTTTGAACGAGTACTATACAACTATTTCTGGACAGGAACTGTCCAATCCTCTTATAGTCGTTGAGACAGCGGGTGGCGTCTTGTCCCCATGCCCTTCTGGAACTTCGCAAGCTGATGTTTACCGTCCTCTTCGTCTTCCTGCTGTTCTCATTGGCGATGCTAATTTGGGTGGTATCTCAACCACTTTGGCCGCATATGAATCACTACTGCTTCGCGGATACCACGTACCAGCTTTGGTTTTGTTTGCCGAACAGAGTGGTCAACTGGATAACGAAACCTCCATTCAACAGAATGTCAGGACCGGGACTTCAGTTTTCCGAGCCCCGAAGCTCCCGCCGCCAGACATTCCGCTGCAAGAATATTTCAGCGATGACAACGTAAACCGTTTCTTTTCTCGAATGCTAAATCATTTGCAGCACTCAGAGGAAGAACGATTCAAGGCAATCGAGAATATGAATGTGGAGTCTCGACAAATCTTCTGGTACCCTTTCACGCAGCACAAGCAATTGCAAGACATCGTTTACATAGATTCTGCCCATGGAAACGATTTTATTGTCTATAAACAAGATCAAGGGCTACGTCCTATGACTGATGCCATTGGGAGCTGGTGGACGAACGGTCTAGGACACGGTGATGCTGGTATTGCTAAGGCTGTCGGCGCCGCCGCCGGCAGATACGGACATGTGATGTTTGCAGAGGCTACGTATGAGCCAGCCTACGCTCTGGCAAAGAAGGTTCTAAGTGGTGCAGGTGCTGGTTGGGCTTCGCGTGCTTTCTACTCGGATGACGGATCCACGGCCATGGAGGTTGCTTTGAAAATGGCGTTCAGAAAGAGGGCGCTCGACTTTCCTGAGCGGAAAGAGCTTCCAGTGAAGATTGCCGGCTTGAATGGTAGCTACCATGGCGATACGCTGGGAGTTATGAACTGTTCCGTCGATAGCGACTTTAACCGATTGCAGACACCGTGGTACAAGTCTTGCGGGATTTATTTCGATCCACCCTGCGCCTCGATCAAGGATGGTATATGGACAATCGAAATGCCCGCATGGCTTGAAACTGATTATGACGTTCAGCTTACCGGGCAGGGAGAGCTGTTTAAGGTTGACAGAACGATTGAAGCTTATGAAGAGAAGATTAGTTCGAAGCTTGACGAAATTCTCGAACAGGGTGACGTCGACATTGGCGCGTTGGTCATTGAACCGATATTGCTGGGTGCGGGTGGAATGAAGATTGTTGATCCTGCGTTTCAGAGAGCGCTCGTCGATGAATGTCGGAAGCGACAGATCCCTGTTGTCTTTGACGAGATTTTTGTTGGATACTGGCGTCTGGGAGTGGAAAGTGCGGGGAAGCTTCTTGGACGGGACCCAGACATTGCGGCATTCGGTAAACTATTGACTGGGGGAACTGTTCCCCTATCGATGACGATTGCGAGCGAGGAAGTCTTTAAGGCTTTCGATGGGGCTTCTAAGAAGGAGGCATTGCTTCACGGTCACTCATACACGGCACATGCTATTGGATGCGCAGCTGGAGTAGAAAGTTTGGACAGATTTGAAGTGTTGCGGGAGAATGAGAATCAACGTTTACAATACTGGGACGAGAATGTGGCGCGCGAGTTGAGCAGCTTTGATTTGGTCAAGAGCGTCAGCGTCGTGGGGACTGTTATGAGTGTAGAGTTCAATGCTGAGGGTGAAGAGGGATATAGTGCAACTGGAGCTCTTGAAATCTCGCGCAGATTGAGGGAAGAAGGGGTTTTCACGAGGCCGTTGGGAAATGTATTATACATGATGTGTACACCACTTTCAGAGCGAAAGCACTGTGTCGAGCTTACGAAACGTTTGCTGCGGGTGTTGGATAAGTATGTGCATGATCATTCAGATTCTAACCCAAAGAACGACAAAGCTCTGGCCTCATGAGACGTGCCAAGTTCATGTAAAAGAAGCAGGACTGCTTCTCCCGGTCTTTCATTGCCCAACAGTCCACAACGCGGGCTGTTCATCTGCCCCAAGGGAGAAAAGTTGTTTAACTTATCTGTATCGGCTATGTCGGGACTTAATAGACAGATACACTGTAGCATCCATAAGGAAAGTAAGACCTACATTAGTTATAACAAATTAGAACCCTGCTTCAGCAGGATGTTTAATACTATGCTTAATGTGGGTAATAATAGGTTAAGCTCAGATTGTGATGTTCTTCGATGTCCCCTGCATACGCTTCTTGATCCGCTCAATTTTGGCAAGAACCTTATCCCGCGCATCCCGACATTTCATGCGCTTCTCCTGAACCTCCTTGAGAACACTGGATGATTTTTCTTTCTTGTTCTTGCAGCGCTTTGCCGCTTTTCCAGAATTCGCAGCCGCCTGCTTGCGCAACTCCTTTAGCTTTTGAATATCATTCGCGAGTTTCTTACAGACAGAGCAATCTCGCTTCTCTTTCTTTGCTTTGGAGCTCTCCTTTTCCAAGTCGCTTTCCACCCTCTTGCGTTCCTTGTTCGCTTCTAACGCCGTTTTGGTCATGCTTGCTGCTTCTGTACTCGCCTTAAACGCTTCATCTCCCTCCAGACTAACGTTTAGCGCACCACGCACACATGCCATAGCCAAATCCCTAACAGTTTGAACATCGTCATATATTTCTTTTTCTTCTTCAGCTGTGATCCCATCGCTGATCTCATTCATCGTATCCAGTGCATTGTTAAGCACCATCACATCGTTGTACGCCTCCATCACTATATTCTGTGCATCAGACGTCTGAATAGTTGATTCAATGTTTGAATGACGAGCGTCGGTCTTAGCACTCAGAGCTGCCTCGACCGTATCCAACATGTAGTCAAAGGAAGTACACGATCCAGCGCCGGGAGTGAGATGGCACCCAAATGGTACTATCTCGCTCGGAATAGTGTTCTCCATCGCCGTGTACACTGCACAGCTGGACCTCTTACACATCTCGTATCCAAGACAGTCACATTTGTATGATGCTTGACACACGCCGAGGAGGCACGAGCCATCGCCTTGGTACTTCAAACATGTTCCAGATGCGGCAGACTGAGAGCACGGGCAAGAGTCATTGGTTATGACGCAGTGAGAGGTTTCAACTGATTGAGCGTTAGAATGAGCGCCCAGGAACCACACAATAAGAAAAGCAAAACCTAGCAGACCCATTGAGTGGGAATGAGTTTCCATGACGAGCTGGTTCGGAAAAGGTGGAAAAAGCAGCGGTTGCTTGTGCAAATGACTACTTCAAAGAGAAGTGCGGTCGTCTGTTGTGGGCAGAGGGAAAGAGAGTGTGCAGAATGGGCGATGGTTTTATAGCCATGATGCCTTGAGGATTCGAGGTACATGCCTGTGAGGGCGCTAATTCGAACTGGAAGCAGTCTCCCTCCCATCCATAGAGAGGCGAGCATGGTACACGGCTAGGCGAGCGGGGGCGGGACCACGCAGTGACAACAATTGAATGGGAGGTAAATGGAATTCATTCATCGTCGGGACTTATGTTCAGGCCATGAGCCAGGCGTTGTAGCGAAACAAAATGGTGACATCAATTGAGAGAAAGTGACATCAAGCACGGCGCAGCCGGGAGGAAGGAGATGTGAACAAATTGGACGATGATCGACCCAAGCATCTCCAAGACATCTTGTTCTCTGATAAAATTTAAGACATCTATTCCTACGCGATAATCTTAGTTCACGGTGACGAAACAGCCAGGAATCTCCCGTTTCCCATGTGTCCGTCCAAAGTTCAAGATCATCTTCCTGCACAAAGCGTTCGGGGATAATTGACGTACACTGGACTCTTGCGAAACGAAGCCCGATGTGAGCGAGAACTGGACACTGAGCGCGATGTTGGTTGGATCGATTAAGGCCAACGGTTGGTATTGTTGTTGAAACGATACCGTAGCTAAAGGATGGAGGCGGTGGGTTCCTAGGCATTCGAATCGTCAACTCGTTGCAGCACAAACACATTAGAAGTCTGAGACACGGAAGGAGGAGCTCTAGCGATTCGAATGTCGTTATCCAAGAAAGTGGTTTCAATGTACCCAGTGGGAGACCCCACTCGCAGCTGCGGCGAACTTATCAATTGTGGCAACTCAAATCCGCACACCGAAACAGGTTTCACCTGCACGCCCTTAAACACAATATCAATGCGAGTATCACTCTGTCTGGTACCCACAGCAGACACAAACAACGACGTCATGGTACGTCCAACGAACGAGTTAGAAACCGACGCCCATGCGGGCTCAAAGTTGACGACATTGACCACCGAAAATTGATCGTCATCAGTGCGACTCACGTTTTGAAACACCTCCGCCACCAACACAAGCGGTGAAAGAAGCCCCAACGATAGCACGTCCAACGCATTAGTATACAACAGCTTCCAATCACCCGCCAACAACTCACTGTTCACCGGTTGTTCCGTAGGATTCTCGCGTTCAATCTGCTCCACGAGCGACAACAACTGCTGTCGACATGCCGGCGAAGCAGCAAAGCCGCGGTTGACAGCGCACGCGCGCGAGTAGAACTGAAGCTTGAGGTCTTCAAGAGACACTTTTTTGAAGGAGGCGTCGATGACGGGCGGTGATTGTGTGCCGTTGCTGTCGGATGGTGTCTCGGAGGAGAACGAGTCGCTGTCGCGGTTGAAGGGCGGGGTGGAGTTTGTTGAGTACGTTGCCCTGGGCGGCGCTCTGACGCGCTTTGGTGGCGATTTGCATAGCGCAGGCGACGCGACGCGGAGGCGCGGGATGGTGGATGCTCTGGATATGAACGCCATTCTGGCGTGGAGGGCGTTGTGGACGAAGACGCTTGAGCTCGTGATGCACCTGGCGGCTGTTGAATCTGAATAGCAATGGCACGTGGCCGGCGCGGACAGCGCGCACACGAAAAAGTAACGAAATCTCGTTGTTGCCCACCTTCAAGATAATATTTTTATTATTTAGATCACTAATAAAAGGAGGATCTATCGTATCTGTATCTTTTTTAGAAGATTTGTATACCGTCAAAACTTGAAGGCCTCAGGACAGAACTACTTCTGTGCTCCGTAGGGAAGAAACAGGAAGGTATCGAGATGTAGCACTCCCAGAGTTTAAAAGTGCTACAATAAGAAGAATCTACTTGATCCAGCTTTGAAACCCTTCAACCGATTCAAAGGAGAACTCTCTTAGCGCCGCCCAAACGCCGAATACTGGCACGTCTTTAAGCGTCTGCCGTTCTCTAGCGTAGACGTCCGATCAGCGCTGCAACAGCACATCGTCATCTCCGCTCGCACGACGGCAAGCTCGCCATCATGACCACACAACTAGTCCCACTGCCGCGCAAGCATGACGAATTGCAGCCGTTGCTACGGAGCACACAGCCGGAATGACGCCACACACTCGGCAGACGTAAGAGGAGCTGCTACGGTTAACCTTCTACCGAGGGGTGCCCTCGTTCTTGAACGCATTCCCTTGTTTTTGAACAAAGAATATTATTTGATTTGAGATGCCTCTTTGAGACTTTTGCG
>JASCIV010000144.1:0-38988 GCA_030374735.1 Gracilaria caudata
GACGAGGAGCGCGGGTTGGGGTGGGGGAGGTGTGAGGCTGGACAGGGTAGCGCGCCGTGGCTGTCCTTAGATAGCCGGAGAGCGGCGGCTCGCGTTTTGGAACGGCAGCGCGTGGCGCGCGCGCGCGCGCGGTGCGGCAAAAAAGCGCCACGCTGGAGAAGGCGCGCGTCTTTTTCGCGCTTTGAGCCAGAAAAAACACAAAAATGCGCCCGAAATAGCGCGTGCGCTCTTTTTGTGGCGCGCAGATCACATTAAATTCAAATCGGCGCGCTGCTTTATGCACGCCGTCGCCCCCCCCCGCCACCCCCCCTCTGCGCCGGCTTGGACGCGCGCGTTTCTGCGATGCGCGCGGCAGCGACGCGCATACGTCATGCTCAATTGCGCGCGTTTTTGCGCCCGTGAGTTGGCGGCACGTCGCTTTTGAAGATGAACGTGGGTTGTGCTTTGCGAAATGCTCAGCGGGGCACTTTGCTGAGGCGCGCAGCTTGTGTTTACAGCTTGGTAATGCATGGAAACGTGAATGGCGCGGGAACAATTCAACGACGATAGGAAACAAGACGCAGTAAGCGCGGCGAGGCAACGCTGCAGCGTTAGCGGCTGTAAACAAGCTTTTCTTAGCACACAAGCTCGCATTTGAATCGCTGCGACTTGCTGCTTGCGCGGGAGCGGGCGCTGACTGCGATGGCACTGCTCTTTCGCGTTGGACAAGCGAATTGGGGGCATTTTATGTGCTGATAGCAGTTTGGGTGGCTGTAGTGAGATGTGCGAAGGGCACAGCGACAAGTCGTGAGCCAAATAGTGATGTTTGACTGCGCAGCGTCTTTTTTTGCGTGGCTGATGTTAGGTTGTAGCGGCTACACGCGGACAAACAGTGACACGAAGGGTAAAGAGTCAAGGACATGACATTTTTGGGGTACATAGCTATATTTGTGCGCTTTGAGCCCTTTTTAACAAAAAAAGTGGTGGAACGGTAGCGCGTTCTGGCTGCAAATGGTGGGACAGAGCAGGTAAAGCAGCATCCTAACGATGACACGGCGGCGTAAAAAGAAACAATGGCTGCAGTGAAGCACATAAGCGGGCGTTTTTGGGCTGTGGTAGCAAACGAACGTTTGTATTTTGTGGGGAGAGTTGTGCGGCAGCTTACGAGAGTGTGGCGTTGCATGGTGCGCTTTGAAAGGCAAGAGACACAGCTGCTTGGTTGTTCTGCGCGCAAACATGTCTTTTTTTCTCATTGGTGATGACATGTGCTGCGTGTTGCGACGGGTGTGGCGTTGCGTGATTGGCGACAACAGCCGATTTTTGGAGCGGTAGCGCAGAGGGGCTTGTTTCGGAAGGCGGGACGCTGCTCGCCGACGGTGGAACGAAATTCGTTTCCGTATATTGGAACGAGCTGAGCAGTGAAGAGGAGAAAGTAATGCTGCATGAAGATGAACAAACAATGGCATGGCGATGAAGTTGACAAGTTGGATTCCAACGCGCGGAAGGACGGTGAGACAGCTCCAACGGCGGCTGCACGGCGGGTGCGGTGGGGGTGCAGCTGGCGCGCTTCATAGCTATGTACAGACGCTTCATACTACCTTCGTATGAAGCCAGTGGCGACGCTGCGAAGCTTTAGCTCGCTTGCGGCGCCTCAAAAATGTAGCGGCTCAAAAAGCACGCGCATATGCTGCGGCGCGAGCCGCTTTTTTATATTTTTAATCATATTTTTTGTTAAAAATGCCAGAATGCGCGCGTATACAGTGAAGTGTAAATACGGCACATGCGCGAGCGAGCTACGGACGCGGGCGCGGCCAGTCGAAAGGCGCGCGTGCCTGCGGCGGCGGCGGCGGCCAGCTAAGGCGCCGGCAGCGGCGCCAGTGGTGCACGAAAGAAACAACCGCAGGGGACTGACGAGGAGCACAACCGACTCATACGCGATGCGCGGCGGTTTGGCGCTGCGAGCAAAACAAGCTCGCCGCAGAAACGAGAGCGCCAAAAGCAGAGGTGCGCACGCAGTTTCGGGGGGGGGCGGGTGGGTGGGGGTGGGCGGGGGGGTTGACGCGGACGCATGGTATCACGCAGCGCGGTAGAAGGGGCACCGCTTAAGATAGGCGCGCACACACAAACACGAGGTTGCGGCGCCAGCGCACAACATGTTCATGGAAAAAGAAAGGCGGTTCTGTGTAAATGAAGACGGACGGGCAGGGACAGGGCGGCGCTTTTGAAGCACGCGGCGTGCGTTTATTGGGGCATGTACCGTCAATTCAAAGCTCGCTGCAAGTGCGAGGCAGCAACAACGCCAACCCAAACGCGCTCGCGCTCGCGCTTTCCGCGCGAAAACCGAAAAAAAGGAAAAAAACGGCAACGAAAAGCACGGCGGCTGACAGCGGCTTACAGCATTCACACGAAGCGCTGCATGCTGACGCGGAAGCGGCCGCTTTTGGTGCGGCTCACGTCGCACACGCGCACCTTGCCCACGCCGCGCGCGGAGATGGTGTCGCGCGGCTGCACGCCGCGGTGCGCGCTGCGACACACGCGCTGGTTGTGCGACACGAGCCCCTTGGCCAGCAGCCGGCCGAAGCGCGCGCGGCTCACGCCCAGCCCACTGCTGCCCACCGCGTCCAGTCGCAGCGACGCCTCCACGCTGTTCACCGTCTTGAGCGCGCGCGCCGTTTCCTCCAGCTGCGACAGCTGCAACACGCTCGCGCTCACCGTGGAGCCGCGCACGTCGCGCACGCTGCGCTGCACGATGCGCGCCGCGTCCGCGGTGGTGACCAGCTGCGCGCCGCGCGCGTCGCGCAGCACGCCAATGTCGCCGATGCGCGAGCGCTCCAGCCCGCTGCTGCGCAGCACCGCGCCCATGAAGTGGCGGTGCGTGGTACGTTCGTCGAACTCGCCCTCCAGTTTGACCACCACCAGCGCGTCGTTCGCCGCGTCGATCAGCGTTTGCTCCTCCGCCACGTCGTACGCACTGCCCACCACCAACACGCGCCGTTCCGCGTCTTCGTACCCGCCCCAACACGCCGCGCGCACGTCGCGCACGGCCGACACCATGTGCAGCAGGCAGCAGCTCTCCAGCGGCGGCAGGAAGTGCGTCATCAGCGGCACGTGCTCTCTGCGCGCGCGCTCGCTCAGCGCGAGCACGTTTTGCGCCAGCGCCTTGTCGACCTGGTTTGCGAGCGCAAAGTTGAGCAGCTTCTGCGTTTGGCTCGGCGTCAGAGACAGAGTGGCGCACGCGGCGCGCTGCCGTGTGCGGCACGTCGCGCGCAGCGCCGTGCGCGGGCGCGCGAATAGCGCGCTGGCCGCGCGCGGCGGCGCAAAGCCGCACTGCATCATGGATGGTCGCGCCCAATGCGTCCGCGCTGCGGCAGCGAGGAGTTTTCACTGCCAGCGGCTCGTCGCGCAGCGCGAACAAGACAGCGCGACGCGCCCACCACCGCAACAACAACGGCAGATCGACTTGCGCAAAAAAAGGCGCGCGATTTGCGCGTGCCGCCGTGACAATGATCTGCGTCATTCCTGCAAGTAGCACGTCACCAGTCGCCCGTCCTCCGCGACCATTGCCAGCGCGCCGCTGTGCTCGCTGTACTGCCACTGCACAAAGTTGTCTTCGAACGTCGCCACACACCGACGCTGCGCGTCAAACATCGTCTTGTTCCCAACCACGCACGCGCGTCTCTTCCGTGCCTCGTCGCGCGCTTCGCCTCCTAATTGCCACTGCCACCGGCTGAACTGCGCCACGTCGTCGCCGCCGCCGCCGCCGCCGCCCATGTCCTCCTCGCGCATCTCCCACTCGATCAGCACTTCGTGCTTCTCATCGAAGCATAGAGAGCGAATGCGCCGCCCTTCGCCAAGGAACTGCCGGCACCATGTTGTGGCGCGCACCGTCAACGCGTCGTCGTCCAGTTGCCACACCACAACAACGTCTTCATCACGCAACCCACATACGAAGCGCCCGTCGTGAGACACCGCCACACACCTCACTTCCACCCCCGTATGCGCCGTCCGCGCCGCTGACTGCTCATCTATGCGCCACACAAGCAGCTGTCGAAAAGACGTTGCCGCAAACACAGAGCCGTCTTGGCTCAGCGCCCCACTCGTCAAATACTTATCGCTGTCCAGAACGCAAACCTTATCCTTCGTGCGTATGTTCCACACGACCACCTCATCTACGTAAACAGCTGCCAGCAACTCGCCCTCAGCTGCACACGCCAGGTCCTTCGCCGACCCTGCCCATCGATCAAACTCGTACCAAGCCTCCCTTTCTGCTGTTCGACGGCCTTCACGCTGCCGCCAGATGTAAACGCCGCCTCTATCACGCAAAGCCGCCAGAATGGTGCCGTTCTGACACCACCTTGCACATGCCCATGGTCCCTTTTCCGTGTCCACGCTCACTGCTCCTGCGTCCACTGACAGCGGCCGAGCCACACGCACCGTTCTGGACTCGTCACCGACCACCAGCTTCTTCCCATCCTCAGACCAATTCACGCAGCTGATCCGCTTCATGCATTTCACAGTGTCCACCTTCCGCGCTATCCCCGGCGGCGTGGGCATTTCCCACACATTCACCACTCGCGCTGCGCTCTCGTTCGCGCTTGACGACGTTGCAATCGCCAAATGAACGCCATCTGACGACCATTTCATACAACCACACAACGCCTGCATTTGGAACACTTGTATTGGAACCTTTCCGCGCGCAAAGGACACATCCCATACGCTCATCCCTTTCTTTGCGATTGATGTCGCCAACAGCCGTTCATCTGGCGACCATGCCACTTGATCAATTTCGTTTCCGCGACCGACGTCAAACTTATGTTTGACCAATTCGCTGCCCACGTCCCACAGCATCACATGTCCGTCTTTGCACCCAGCCGCGAGCGACTTCCCATCTACCGACCAACAAACCGCGCTCACTGCGCTTTGGTTTGCCAACAAGCAAACCTCTACCGCATCCTCATCGTCAGTCAGCCAGATGCTTATGTCAGTTCCGTTCCACACCAAAGCGCACAATGAGCCGTCAGCAGAGAAACGTCCAAAGTCTGGAGCATCGTCCTCAGCTACGTCGAAACGCAATTTCTTACTTTTCTCTACATTCCACACTTCGAGTCGTCCGTCTTCCAGCACAAAGCATACCTTGCTCCCGTCATTACTTGCAAAGCTGTGAATTGCTCTCTGCCCATGTTTTACGCCCCAAACAAGCTCCTGATTTTGTTGGCAACGCCTTTCAAACCTCCACACTTCGTACGATTCCGACTCGGAGCTGTCAATTCGTCCCAAAACGTGAACTACGCCATCTTGTCGAATCGACGCGTGTACAATGGAAAATGCGTCGTCGTCCACAGTCCATATCCGTTGAATCAACCCTCCTGCCTGTGAAACACATCGTCCCGCTGCCTTTAACCACGGTCTCTCAGCGTACAGCTCAATGAGTTTCAAATACCTTCTGACAGATACGTTTTTCGCTTGCAACAGACGTCCGTAGAGCTGAAACCATATTTCCCGCTCGTTGCGTATTACGTACGGGGCTGCCAGAGTTGCGGCTTCGTTAATCAGCTCTACCCCATGTATCACTCCTTTCAGCCATTCGTTAGGCCTGTCTAAACTAGCGTTCGACCTACGCATACCTATTAGAAACAATAGGTGGTCATTAATGATTTCGGCCTCCCCGTTCACGCGAAACTGTTTCACTGTCCATCTTGGGTCCAGAAACAACCGCAAGGCTTCCTTCCACATATGAGCAAATATCAGGTGCCGGCGCAAGTTCAGATACAGATAATTGTCCTTCCGTTCATCAACTTCCCACCACGAGCGACACATGACGTCTGTTCCCTTTTCCATGTATCCGATCAGAAGCTGCTTGTGGAAAGTGCTCGTTTTTCCTTTCGCTTTAGTGAAAAAATGAGAGTGAACTAGATCATGCAAGCGAATCCCTACCACTTGTCCATACTTCTCACGAGCAACCTCTTCCTTCACCAGTCCCACGTTCTGTAGAATCTTCAGCAGATCCCTTGCAGAAATTTCACTTTCCAAACCCCACAATCGTCGCAACATACTCACCGGCCCAAACTGCTGCTTTTGAAGAACGCATAATGATAGTACAATGTCTTCAAATGATTTTCCCGTTCTTCGTTGCCATTCCGATCCATGACGTCTCTCACAAAACTCTACAGCCGTATCCAGTAGATCTGAAAGCGCCCCGTACCCAAGAATGTCATAGTTTTGTACTTCTCCAGCGTGACATTCGATTCTGGACAGGACCTCTCCGAATGGGTCATCAAAGTCACGCCCGTGTTCGCGTACAAGCTGTCCAGCCACTGCTAGTGCCACCGGTAAACCACCACAAATCTTTAAAACCTCTCTGAAGCTAGCTGTATTTCTAATCACCCTCACGTCGTCGTTTTTCATCACGGCCTTTTCCAGTAGCATACTCTTCGAGATGCTCGAAAAAGGACCCCGAAGCCCAAACTCCACCGAATTCGGTGAACTCGACTTCATGGCGGAGTTTCTAGACGTAAATACCATGCGACTACCTCCCGGGCCTAGTAACTGCCTCAGCGAAAAGAATAACTTTCGGGTTATCTCCTCATTCTCCCATACATCGTCCACGATGAAGAGTACCGTTTTATCGGCAAACCAAGCTTCAGCTTTCCGAATGACGTCCTGCATGCTTCTTTCGGACATCATCTGCTTGGCGAGTATCACACCTCCCGACCTCTCAACGCAATTGCATAATTCCTTCTTCAATGTCAGCTCGCCAGCATCCATGCCTAAGGAGATCTCGTAGATCCCGTCGCGGAACGTCTCTCTCACCTCCTTCAACGACGCAAGTGCGCGAACCGCACAGCTCTTACCCATTCCACCGCCACCAACAGCACCTGCTACGCCTCCATCTATTACACCAACGCAAGAGCCGTGCGCTCCAAACAGGGCCTGTTTCAGTTTGCCCTCGCACGTCACAGCTACACCATGTTCGTCCTTGGATTCAAAGTCAAGTACAAGGTTCTCGGGGTTTGGGCGTATCACGATAGTGGACACGAAAACGTCACGTTCAACGTGTGTTATTGCGTCAACGCCTTGTTCGATACGAATCAATCTTATCTCATTCAGCACACGCCATGCGCAATCCAAATGGTGCTGCACCGAAGCAAGAGTTTCTTCGTTTCGAGTTGTTCTTTGCAGCGCTTTACCCTTTGCGGTAAGCTTTGAAAATGCATTCGTGATTCGCTTTCGTCTCCGCGAGGGGTTGGGGGTTTGTGAAATCTGTTCAACCGAGGAAACATCAAGGAACTCGCCTAACGTATCGAGTTCGGAGTGTGCTGCATTAACGTGTGTTTGTATCAAGTGCATATCGTTGCTCACTTCCTCGTCCGGTTTCTCTGATAGCGAAGCACGTAGCAGCTTGAGCTTGGAACCGATTCGATCATGGGTGGCTACTAGCGTGGCGTACTGATCGGGGTGCTGGCGGATCCTATCAAGTCGCACGCGGAACTCGACCAGGCGCTTCTCGATCACGTCGGCGAGGCCGACCACGGTCGACACGGCTCCAAGCACCTCCATGGCTGCTGAGAGGTTGACTAGAGCGGTGGCCGCAGTTCGGTTCCACAAGAGAAGTGCAAACTGGATACTCTTGACCCATTGAGCCGGCAAGAACGACAGTGATCATACAGCAAGGCAGGAATGTACTTGTTGCCGTACTATTGCATCATGAGTGCGCGTGGCAACATCGTTAAATCTCCGCTTCTACCGGGCGGGAACGTTTTCAGCGACCTTCTGCGCACAAGCAAAGCTCGTGCACCTTCTCTGAGTTGACATTGCGCGGGGAGCTGCGAGCTTGAACAGGTCGTACTGTACTGTATCAATAACTGCTTGTAGAACAGATATTACGAAGTATGAGCGAAGCAGATACCGGAGGTGCTACCTTCGTATAAACGCCGCTGGGTCACAAAGAAAGCCGCTGTGATGGTAGCGTTCTAACCTCACATCTTGTACACGAGGATATTATTGGTCCACCCCAAATTGTGTCGAGCTGATGCAAAGTTTAGCTGGCCATATTCATGTCCACAAGCTCAGACCGCGCATTGATCTCCACCCTCGTGTTGGCTTCTTCCTCATGCCACGCTTGTTCGCTTCGTCATTCATCGCTCCAGCACCGTTGGGGGCTGCCACGAAACCTCTTCACCTCTCCATACGCCAGCACGCTACCGGCAATGTCGCACGCCATCGTCTCCCGCGCATGCGCGATACCACCGTGCACCACGGCAGCACGCACGACGTCATCATTATCGGCACCGGATTCGGCGCGCTTTCAGCTGCTTCCATTCTCACAGCATACGGCTACAAGCCGCTTTTACTCGAGTCACACTACGAGCCTGGCGGCGTTGCGCACGGCTTTTCGGTGAAAAATGAGGCAGGTAACTTTCATTTCGATACTGGTCCTTCGTTCTTCTGTGATTTGGACTCTAGATTATCGTCGAATCCTTTGACACAGGCTCTTGATGCTGTGGGCGAACGAGTCAAATGTGTTTCGTATCCTAGTTTTTGCATTGACGACCTCCGTGTTGGGACCGTCACGGTTTCAAGCGACGAGGAGCAGATTTTGAAACAGGTTCATCGACTTGTTGGCGGTGATGCTGCCTCTCAGTTGCGCTCTTTTTATCAGGTGATGCGACGAATGCATGCGGCTATGAAAGTTCCTGCGCTGGCATTGCGCGGAGATTGGAGAGTTATGCCCGTCGTGTCCAGACGTTGGGCTGCGGATATGCTTGCTCTTCTCCCGTACGTGAATGATGTCACAAAACCGGTTGGTGATATTTTGCGTCGGGTTGGGGTAACTCATCCGTTTGTGAAGCGCATACTAGATACGGAGGCTTTCCTGTTGTCAGGGCTTAAAACTGATTCTACCATCACTGCAGAGATTGCGTTTATGCTTGGCGAAAGAGCTAAACAAGACGCTATGCAATATCCCATTGGTGGTGCTCGCTCCATTGTGCGTGCGTTTGTGAAAGGCATTGAACGAAAAGGTGGCACTGTGCGCGTCAAAAGTCATGTACAACGCATTCTTGTGGAGGATGGCGTTGCCGTTGGTGTCGATCTTCGCTCCGGTGAGCGCATCTTTGCAAACCAGATATTCTCGAACGCGTCGTTATGGGACACTGTGAGACATCTGTTACCGAAGGATGCTCTACCAGCTGCATATAGAAGAAGCGCATTGCAGACGCCTACAGTGGAGTCTTTTATGCATGCGCATATGGCTATTCCTTCTGAGGGACTTGAGGGCATTATCGGACATCATGCAGTTATCATAGATTCCGAAAAGGACATTGCCGTGCCGGGAAACACTGTTATGATAAGCATACCTACCATGTGGAGCCCCGACCTCGCTCCAGAAGGCTGGCATATCATCCATTGTTACACGCTCGAGAAGTACGACAAGTGGCCCGATTTGCGAACCAATCGCGGGCAGTACGAAGCGGCCAAGAAAGAAGCGGCTAAGCCGTTGTTCAAAGCAGTGCGACACGTGATTCCAGATTTGGATGAACGCCTTAAACATGAGCATGCATTTGTCAAGCTCGGAAGCCCGTTGACACATGAGCGGTTTAATAGGCGCTATAGAGGTACGTACGGTGCTGCGATTGTGGCGGGAAAGGCTGAGTTCGAGTGGCCGAATGATATTCCCATCAAGAATTTGAAGAGGTGTGGTGATTCAGTGTTTCCTGGTATTGGTGTGCCTAGCAGTGCGGCAGCGGGCATCATTGCCGCGAATGAGCTTGTCGGAATTCGAGAACATAATGAGCTGGTTGACAAGATCTTTCCGCGCTGAAGATGAGTGATGTAACGCATTCCCAACGTACCATTTCGCATCTTCCAAACATCAGTTTTCATCAATAGCATCAGAGCTAGACAGTAGAGTGAATCAGATGCTAGAGGCCTTATCTGTACTTTCTGGGGGACCATGAGGCGATTACTAAGTCTCTTCATATGAGGGTCGAGGGTTGGATTGATTCTTGGTAATGTCGTTCAGGGAGTACAGAAAGAGAGAGTAGGGTCCACACGAAAGGAGGCTGTTGAGTCCCATTATCTCCATGGAAAGTTAACATGGTAGTTGTGCGTTGCAAAGGTGTTCATTCTTTGAAACAATGCTGCATTTATCCAAGCATACGTGCGGCTCAATTGCACTGGGACCCCGAACGTCGTTTGATTCCGCCCATGCCCGGAGTCTGAGCGAAGCAGCTAGTTAAGCTTTCTAATGGCATATAAGAAAGCTGCAGTTTTAAGGTCTAGTTCCAAGGGTGTTTAAAGAGAGGATTGACATCAACAATGTTTCGCGTTTATCGTTGTCAATCACAGTTTGTATAGGTTGAAACTGTAAAGGAACGAAACCATTAATCTTTCTCAAGCACTTGCTATGAGATTAAAGTCAATTTTCTTTCCGTCAGACATTGATGGTTACCTAACACAATGTTCAAGGAGGTGAGCTCTTGGGTTCTTCGCGGACTAAGACTACAAGGTGGTACTGTTTGCATAGATAGGAAATTGGTGTTTTGTTTTACAAGTTACGCTGATTGTTTTCTACCCCAATCACGTTACTGTCCCTTCCATAAGCAATGGCAGATAGTTCACGAGATAGTTCTCTCCGAAAGGTGACATGGCACCTGAAGGTATGCATGCGCGTCCCCGGTCACTTGCGTTTTGGGAACAATTCCCAAGGTTTATAAAGATAAAGCTGTTTATCATTCCCATCGACTCCCATATCGCGAATGATTCTCATGGGCTTGATGAGGTTGAATGGTTTGTGTCGAAAGTTTATGGGCTTTCCCTCCGCCGTGAAGCGCGCGATTTTGTCCAAATCTCCCTTCTTCGCCAGCGATCCGGAGTGGTTTCCGAGCATGATGAGTTTGTGTTTCTTGCCCGACTTTGACAATTTTTGGAGGTATCGTAAAACATTGCCCTCCTTCATATTATCCAAGCCGGCCCAGGAAAAGACCAAATCAACCTTTGGCAAACCCTCTTTCCAGAACTTTCTGTTGATGTACTTCGCATCGACTGTTAATCCGACACGCTCTTTGACTGCGTTCAGAATCATGTTATTAGTATCAATACAAACGTACTTGAAGTTTTGGTTATCCTCGGCAATCCTCTCAAGTAGCTGCGGCATCCAGTGGGAGTGGGCGCGACAGGGAACGTCAGCCATAGATTTGATATCATATTGAGCAATGAGTTTATTGACCATTTTCATCAAGCGAGGTAAATCTTCGCCAAATCTACGAGCGATTTGGTCGCTAGACTCATCAGAATCCGATTGCGAGTCTTTACTATCCTCATGCGGGCGCTGCACGCTTACGTGAAGGCGCGGCGACATGGAGGCATCGGAATCATCCTCTGATTCGGGGCGTTGAACTGAGTGCTCTTCCGGTGTAGATTGGTCTGAAATATCACTGTCGTCCATAGCGTTCAAGCCTGCATCGGGCTCGTTTTCCTCATCACTGTCTTCTTCGCTGTCTGCATGAAGCTGACGACGGGGCTTGCGCGTCGGCTGCGGCAAGTGCTCATGCAGTGAGAACTGGCGATAAATTTGTTCCAGATTATCATCGCCGCCGCTCGCCTGATTGCTCTCAGGATGCATAAACATGGACATATAAGTATACTCCTGACCGTCGCGGTGTGCGAAAGCACGACAAGAGCACAGCGTCAGTAACAACAGCGCAAGGACGAAGGTGCGATGAGAGCACATGTTGGCGGGGCGAGGCAGTCACATGCGAGCGAGAAGGAGACGCACGAAAGGCGGTGCTCGGCGCGAGGACGAGGATGGCTGGTTGATAGATACCCCGGGGAGCTTGCAATTCGATGCACATTGCGACGCGCGGCTTCGAATTGAAGGTGTCGGTGCCACCGACGTGCCACCGACGCGCCACCGACGCGGCTGTGCTCTCTTTGGCGGACGCAGCAGCGATTGGTTGTTGCCCAAGCGCGCAGAATGAATGCATCGTGTTGCATGCTCTGCGCTGCGCCGTGTCCAGTGGCACACGTGGCCACACTCGCATTGCGCGCCCAGCCCTTGCGGCACAGGGCCCAAGCGCCCGCGAGCAGCCGCTGCGTGTGGTGGCGCGCGGAGACATGGCGGTCGGAAGCGGAACGCTTGCGGCAACTCCCTCGCGGCGACAATGTCGCTTCGGTGGAAGTTGTTCCGCTTCCTGTCGGTGCGCGCTGAGCTGGGCGCCGCCGACGACCGTGTCGATGCCGATGTGTCTCTATTCCCTGCGCTTGCGCCGTCGCCACCCACCGCCGCCAATGCGCGCGCCGCCGTGCTGCGACGCTTTGCCGCCGCCGCCGCGCGCGCCGAGTATGCGCATGCGTACCGCGGGTTGTACATCTTTGCGTTGCTGCGCGACGCCGTGCAGGTGTTCAATTTGGCGGCCGTCGATCCCACGCTCTCGCTCAGCGCCGGCGCGACGTTACCGCCCACGCCGCTGCAGTACACCTTCTCGGCGCACGACGCCTCGGTGATTGCCGTGCGCTTCGTGCATGTGGCGGACGGTCAATTGCCGTATCTCGTGTCGCTGGGACTGGATAATGCCGCGCCATCGCTTAAGATCTGGGTGTTTCGCTCCGCGTTGCCTGCCGCCAGTCACCATGCGTCCGTTTCCACGGACGTCCAGCCGGCGTCCGCGTCGTCGGGCTTCGCGCCCACCGACCAGCACAACGTGCTGGAGTGCGTCGCTGTGTTTCGATTCGCCGCGCACTTGAGACCGACCGCGCTGGCTGTGCAGCCGTTGCGTGCGCCGCAGCAGCAGTTGCAGCAGGTTGCTGTCGGCTTTGACGATGGCTCCGTCGCTATTTTGGACGGCGATCTGCATCGCGAACGCGCCGTCAAGACGCGTGTTGCACCGGCGCCGGGGGAGATGACCCACGTCAAACCGATTGTGTTCTTGAGCTATTGCGATCAGCTGTTATATTGCGTGTCGGATATGTCCATTTGTACCATCACTCCGGACGTTGAGAACGATCGTCCTGTGTTTCGCAGACAGATATTGGCAAACCTTGGAGTTCACCGCTCCTCGTTGTGTTGTGTGCTTGAGCAATCTGCGCAGCTTGTGATCGCCAAGCCGGAGGGCTTGTATTTCTTCCATCGCGATGGGCTTGGACCGTGTCTCGCCTTTCAGACGCAGGGCGACAACGCATCCATACATAGTGCAGGAAATTATATCATCCAGTGCTCGGGCAGGGGCTCGATTACCGCTTATGATGTTGTCAACAAACTCACCGCCTACCGTGGAAAGGGAATCATCTCGTGCGCGTTTGCCGGACATGTCAACGGAACTACCCAAGCGTTGCTTTGTCTTGAGGGAAAGGATGGTCCTTCCAACCAACGCCCCTCCGTGCTTCGCGTGTCCGAAATTTCTCTGGAGGAGCGAGTCAATATGTTGTTGAAACGTGGTATGCATACCCATGCCGTTGCGTTAGCACGTGCTGAAAATGAGCGTCACCCGCAAGTGCATAACGACATTCTCATGTGCGCTCTTCGCCAATATGCTGAGCATTTGATGAGCAAAGACCGATACGACGAGGCTGCCGAACAACTTGTACAGACCATTGGCAACAATGTTGAGCCAAGCTGGGTTATATCTCGTCTTGTGGAGCAATCTGGTTTGCGTTCTGGACTGCGTCTTTATCTCGAAGCATTGCATGCTGCCGGTATGGCCGATTTTGTACACACCAAGGTGTTGATTACGTGCTACAGACATGATAGGGCACGCGGCGTGATTCTGGGCACCAAGGCGTCGGAGAAAACAACCGATGAATATGTCATCAGCGTGTTCAGCGATGTGGACTGGTCTGAAGACCAAGTTGACGCCGCAATCAGCCTGTGTCGCAAGGCTGGCCTTTTCAAAGTTGCTGAACGTGTCTCTCGGAGACGTGGTCGATGGGTACAGCTTGCACGCACTCTGGTAGAAGATCTGAATCAACCAAAGAAGACAATCGAATTGCTTCGCTCCCTGCCAGACGAAGAAAGCTTGAGAGTATTGCGGGCGTGCGGGCGCAAATTGCTCGTCATTGCGCCAGACGAGTTTGTACAATATCTGTCCGATGCTATATGTCGTTCGACGGCTCGAATGGGTATTAACACCTCTGGACCTGTTCTCAAGCTTGATTTCTTTTTACCCATGTTTGTGGACAAGGCTGCCTGGCGAGCGGTGTTGTTGGACAAGCTGGTCAAGTCGCCTGGAGGAATAACAACTGCTGACGCGCCAAAAGCGTGGATTCTCCTCTTCGAATCCCTTGCATGCGTAGATGTTGCGGAACAAATCCGGCCAGATGGTGTCGCAGTTCTTCCGGCTGCAGCTGAAAGCAAGGCAGAGTATGAAAGCATATCCCGTTCGACTACCATGGACACGGACACTGGTATGGGGGTGAGTGCTCAGAGCGGCGCTAAGGAACGGCGAATCATTGGTCGGCGAGCTCTTCGCATTTTGCAGAGTCGGCGTTCCGTGATTGATTTGCGCGCCGCTCTTGAGATTGCCGAGCAATACGGACATGAACCTTGTCTGGAGTACCTGTATGAGCACCTGAGAATGTACAAAGAACTTGGAATGTGTTTACGTATGTGCGAAAACGGTCCTGCGCTGCTCCGTGCATGTCGGCGCCACGGAGACAGGGAGCCGGATCTATGGATAGAATGTATTCGGTTGTTTGCGCCACGAGCGGCGAAAGAAGAATATCAGGAGGAGAACGCCATAACGGGAAACAACAATATAGTAAGGAGCGTTTCCAAGGATGATGTATTGAGCGTTGCGAGCGAGAGTACCGCACTGTCTAGAATAACCAGGGATGTCGAGAACGACAAGAACAGCGCGCATGAGATCCTAGAAGAAGCAATGTTAGCACTTGACAGAAGTGCAACCTTGTCTCCTTTGGAGATCATAGAGACTGTTACAAGTGCATGTCCAGATGCACCATGGGGCCTTGTGCGAGAGTACTTTGAGCGGTGCACAACGTCGTTGCGAAGAGACGCTATTGCTGCTGAGCACGGCAGCATTGTGCTCGAGAGTGAGCTTAAGGAACTGCGGAAGGAAGTGATGCGGCTTAGCGATGATGCGTTCTCCATGAATAGCAAGATTTGTTCAATGTGTGAGGATGATCTCACTGTACCAGCCGTTCATTTCTACTGCAAACATGCTTATCACGCCACCTGCTTGTCTCCAGGAGGAATCGGAGGAGGAAGCGGTGTACTACCGGGCGTTGTGGGTGAAAGAGCAGAGATGTGGAGTGAAGAGTGCCCCAAATGCGCCCCTGAAATGGATGGAATGGTGTTCATGACGCAAGCGTTACAAGAGAAGAATGCCAAGCATGATGAATTCTTCAAAGCTGTGAAGAGCTCGAAAGACGGTTTTGCAACTATCATCGAGTATTTGGAGTTGAGTCCCTTTATTTAACTATCACCCGTACAATTCTATAAGGATAACATATCGCACAGATAATTGCCAATAACTTTAAAAGGATGTGAGCATGTAATAGGAATTGCTCTCTCGCGCAGAACTATCGCGATTCTTGAATCCAGATAGGCGTTGAGACTGCTTAGTGCCCATTTTTGAACATTTCGAATCAATAGAACTGCTCCATGTCCTTAAATGACTTTTGTTTTTCTTTCTTGCGACTCGCCAAATGTCATAATATGACATATTATGACATTCTCGATATGCTCATATTATGTGATAATCTCCAACTCCACGCATAGACACAAGTTCTTTGATATTCCAAGGCAGCCTTTTCGAAGTCGCTCCTATTCCGTTTATAACTCTCCCGTTCGCAAGACCGCTATTTTCCAAATCTGCATGTCCCTCATGTCGTTGCGCTCAAACCAGGGCAGGCTCTTGTTCGAGTGACAAACTATTTTGAATGATGCTTCTGACGCCGGAAAGTGCGCAATCACAGCACCAACGGAAATGATTCACATCTACACGCTGGGGGGCCACAGCGAAGTTGATTCACTGTGACAGGTGTCAGCGCTCTCAAGAGCAATGACGTAATCATTCCACCAGCTCGTGGAAAAGCCAAGTACGGCGGTACGGAGAAGGGGAGGCTGTATGAGTAAACAGACAAACATGATCATCATACAGGGTATGACACTCCTTGGAGTGCGGACGGGACAAGCATGAGTTCTTATTTTACTTCTTCAATGTTCTTTTCCAAACCACAAGATGTCATTACAGATGGACGTTGTAAACGCTGAGTTCATTGAGTTCCGTCACGACAAAAAAGTTCACCACCCACTGTCCAATCCCACCCTCGCAATTCCTACAGAAGGCGTGTATATCCATATCTCCGTGTATCTGATTCGTTCAAACCAGACATATATACACGTGCTCGTAAACAACTCTGAAATATATTAACCTTACTTGTCCATACAATTCATAAACGGTACTATACGTGTTCCTCTAGATTTCACAAGGCGACCACATCCACAAAAGTTGTCCGTCAACAAGAGCGACATATCAACGCGGCGATATCTGTCCCATTAAAAAAAGGCTCGCCACCGACGCCCACGGCGTAAAAAAAAGAAGCTACTCGTTCTGAAACGCGGCAGCAGTCTTGGAGGAGCTGGTGGTACTATTTCGTCGTCGAACACGGGGCGGGGACAGCGGTATGCTACTCGCAGCCGCTGCCAAAGCTGCCAAGGGATTCGAAGGCACGTGGCGAGAAGGCATCTTCGTTATGGCTTTCTTCTGCACGCCTTCGAGACTATGATGTGGCGACTGCGTGCCGGTTTGATTGGCGCTCGGAGTGGGATGACAAACGCTTGCTAGGACGTTTGCGATGTCAGTTGCAGCGTCGTATAAATCCTCTTGTGAGTTGTTTGGAGAGAGCGTGCAGAACACTGAAGCGGACGCGCATTTTCCGCTACCGTCCTTAGTTGAAGATGGGGATGGGGTACGCAGCGTTATGGCAGATTGGTTCGGCTCAGAAGTGTTTGTAGCAGTACTGAGCGGGGTGGAAATTTGCAGTGCGATTTGGGAGAGTGGCGTAGTGGTGAACGGTGGAACTGGGCTGGTGGATGCAGAAATTGGAGCGGGGGGTTTTGGAACGAACGATTGAAGATCAGTCTGTGAGGCGGAAGGTTTGACGGTGTCAAGCGAGTTCCAAGCAAGCATCTCTTGCGAAGAGCGTGTGGCAACAAGCGAAGAGATTTGAAGCTTGGCATCTCGATGCGGCGTCAATGGAGACGATACAGTGAAAGGACTGGGGATTCCAGAAGACACGAAATCATTGAGATGCGAAGAGATCTCAGAGGGTGTGGTACTGTGTGGATATGAGGAAAGGTTATTATCAGCTGTTGGTGACGTACAAGCAGGCGAAACAGAAGAGCATTTCGAAGGTGAAAGCCTGTCGCACACCTGTTTCTCGGTAAGTTTCAAGGCAGTGCGTCTTCGTTGTCGCTTTCTCAACATAGAGTTCCAATGATTCTTGACGCAGTTATCAGTACGACCCGGCAAATGCTTCGAAATAGCGACCCACTTATTGCCCAGACGAGCGTGAATCTGGTTCAAAATGGTCTCCTCTTCAAAGCTCCACGGTTCGCGACGAATACCCGGACGCAGTTGATTCAGATACCGCTCCCTACACTGCTTACCAGTGCGTCTAGGCAAATGACTCGCAACGCGACTCCACGTGTTGGACGCGGTGATAGAAGGTGGCGTGGAAATATACGCCGCGACCAACTGTCGCAATCTATCATCCTCCTCCTTTGTCCATCCGGCGCTTCTTCGATTGCCCCTGCGCACGGCGCGCGACGCTGGCGACGACGACAGCACGTCGTGCGCCACGATGGCGACGCCCGCCGCCCGCGTGGACGGCTTTGGGGGAAGCGGGCGTGGCGGTGGTGGCGGCGGCGGCGGCGGCGACGGTGGCGACGGTGGCGACGGTGGCGTTGGCGGCGGCCCTGACGATCGTTGGGAGACGGGGATTGACGACGGGGCCACGCCTTGGGAGGACGGCGCCATGCGTGACGGGCGACTCTGGGGGAGGGGGCGGGGGTGGGGACGCGGCGGTGCGGACGTCGCGCGACTCACGCCATGAACGACGCTCGACGCGCGCGAGGCGGGGCGGCGGAGGCGACGGCGACGACGATGGCGGTGGCGGTCGGCACTGGCGGCCGGCGTGGACGCTTGGCGGTTAGGTTGCGGCGGAGGCGCGGCGCACGTGCAGATGACGACGGCACAGCGCAATGCGTTGCGAAACGCAAAAAGTTTCGTAAACGTGCGCGTCAAATGAATGGGGAATGCGAATGGCAATGCGCGTGGCGTCGGTTGGTGACATGTCGCCGGGCAAAAAGACGTGTGCCGACTCTCAGGATCGAACTGAGGACCTCAAGAACTTCAGTCTTGCGCTCTCCCAACTGAGCTAAATCGGCTCGCATGTGCTGACAGACTACTCCTGTATTTTTGTATTTATATCAATCTACAGAAGGGATTGGCGTTACGTTCCTCTGGTGCGGAATCCACACTGCGGAACAACAAAAAAAAAGTACCAAAAAAGTACCAGAAAGTAGAGTCTACTTGCCCTCCGGAATCCCACACGAAAACGTCCCAATCATCTCCTTCGCATCCGCTATCTCCTTCCTCACCCGCTCCTTGCTCCACTTCAGTTCGCCCGCCATGATTTCCACAACTCTCGGCAGCGCCGCCAGCGCGCCCTTACTATCCAAGAACACCATGCGTGTCCGTCGCGCCAAAAAGTCCATCGCCGTCAAGCTATATTCCTCCCTCACGCAATACAAAACTTCCGCCTCAAGGAACGGATATCCCTCCACCAACCTCGCCCCATGTCCACTCTCCGCGATCTCCGCCACCTTATACGCCTGATCTCCGTACGCTCTCGACAGATGTTTTGCACATTCCACGTCCAGATACGCCGACACCATCGCCGTGGTCGGTGCGCTGGGTTTGTGTCCCAGCACCTCGTACCGCTGCGTCAAAAACGTGAAGTAAGAGTTGTCCCATTTGTGAGCGCCGATCAGTTGAACAAACGGCGTTTTACATCGACTGGCCTTTTCTTCCAATCCCCCCACTTCGATAGCTCGGTCCACCGCCGCCTCTCCCATCGCGCGCTGCGTCGTCCATTTTCCGCCCGTGATCGTCACCACCTTCTCCGGCGACACATGCACCGCGTGTTCTCGCAGGATGTTTTGGGTCGAGCTATTGTCCGCATCGGGATTCACCGCCAACGGTCGAATTCCCGACCATGCGCTCTGCACGTCTGACGGTCGCACATCAATGCGCAGATAATCCTTCAACGCGTCCAGGATGAATTCCACTTCTGCTGTGTGCGGTCTTGGAAGCGCCGTGATTTCCGTGCTCGAGTCGGTGGTTCCCGCAATGGTGCGACCCAACCATGGCAACATGAACACCACGCGTCCATCTTTTGTTTTCGGCACGATTAACCCCATGCCCTCTGGAGAGTAGTACGACGGCAACGTGATATGAACTCCAGCCGAAGGTACTATCATGGGATTCACTTCGTCATTCTCCATACGTCTAACATTATCCGTGAACGGACCGGTGGCATTGATAACCACCTTCGCATGCACATCAAATTCTTCACCGCTGAAGGCATCGCGACATTTTGCACCGCACACGCGATCGTTTTCACGCAGCAGACCGATCACCTCTGTATGGTTTGCCACAGCCGCACCATACAACGCAGACGTGATGGCCAAGCCCACGTTGAATCGCGCGTCGTCCATTTGTCCGTCGTAATACATGATACTACCTCGCAATTTCTGTCCCTGACTGTACATATTGAGCGTGGGAAACTGTCTCATAGCTTCGCTAGCGCTCACAAACTTGCTCATATACAACAGCCCGTTTCCAAGCGCCGCCACCAGATCATACGCCTTGAGCCCAATCCAGTAGAAAGGAACCTCCCACAGCTTGTAGCAGGGCAACAGCGTTGGCAGCGGCGCGGACAGATGAGGCGCCTGATGAAGCATGATCGCACGTTCATGCAACGCCTCGAACACGAGTTTGAGTTGACCCGGATCCAACTGGAAAAAAGCCTTCTCCAAATATCGAACACCGCCATGAATAAGCTTTGTGGATCTGGAACTGGTTCCAGATGCAAAGTCATCTCGCTCAACAAGTGCGACGCGCAAATCTCTCAACGACGCATCCAGGGCAGACGCGGATCCAGTAGCACCGCCACCAATTATCAACACATCGAATGCAGCGGATTTAGAAGAGGCGGCCTTCAGTTTATCCAGCTGTTCCTTTCGAGACGGAACAGCCTCCAACGCGCCATGAACCAGAGCGGCGCGATCGGCGGTGGTAGGACGAGGCGGCGCGGTATAAGTGGTGATTCCGGCTAACGTGGCACCCGAAATGCCGGCCACGACTGCGAGACGACGAAGAGTGCGCGACATTACGCAGGATCGGCGCGTGGGGCGACGACGATGACTGCGGGGTGGCGACGGCAGGCGGGAGGAGAGACGTGCTGCGCGGGTTGGAGGGAGAAAAGGTTCGACGGGGATTGCGTCTGATGACGACGGCTGATGCCGCGTTGGGGCACGGCGTCAGCACTGAGGGGTGAGCAGGCAACGCTGCATCGTGGTGCTGCATTTCTACTCATACACGTGTGCCGCTGGGCGCGTGTGATAGGCTGAGATGGCCGATTCCCGGACAGTGGTGAGCACCAATTCGAATGGTCATACCCTTTGTAGCGAAGGAGTCCTTTGAAAGGGACGCCACCGAAGTGCCGACGAGTGTTGTTTCGTCTGTCGGGCGACGGTGTGCGCCCGAGAGCTGATCCCAGCAGCTTCACATCGCTCGTAGCGGAGGCGCTCAGCGATGGAGCCTCGAAGGTTAGATACTTGGTGTTTACTTTGTCAGTGGTACCCACTGACCAACCAATTTCCGCTGCGCGCCCACGCCACACTGGAGCGCGACGCTCGTCCGTGCCAGCAACGAGCGCTTCGGCGCCATGCGTCCAAGCTAATGCCACCATGATATGAAGCGCTCTGCGATATACAAGTCACCGCCGTTCACATTTTTCCACACCTCCTTCGCACGTGCCCAGCGTAAAGTTAGCTCCGTCCCTTGCGCGGCGCGTCAACGTCATCGTTTTACTGCCAAATGCTGGCGACGACCATGTGAGCGCGAGCGTGTCAAGGGTGCACTTCCACGTGCCGTCACTACAACTGCGTTTGTCGTTGCCCGTCGTCCAAAACGACTTGAGTTCCGTCGGCGAAGTGTGGTGTCGTTTGAAGCCGCAACAATGCGAGTGCCGTCAGCACTGAGCGCCACGCACATCACATAACCACGGTGAGCTTGGAGCGGCTGCCCGACGGCCTGACCACTAACGCGTCCCGCACGCGAACCGTCTGGTAGTCTGATGCCGAAACGATACGATTGCCGTCGGCTTTAAGTGCCACGCAGTTCACAATGCCGCGGTGACCCCGAAGCGGCTGCCCGACGAGATGTGCTCACCCAGAAAATCGTAGAACTCATCCACATTTTCTTCGCAGTGGCACAAAACGTGTTTCATTCGCTTCAAACGGTGATGGCGTCCAGCGCAAGAGATTGGGGGTTCTAAAATCGTCGTCCTCCAACATTTCTCTGTACTGATCGAGTCTCATTTTCGTGACGTAATCAGAGGTGGAAACCGTTTCAAGTCTGCCGAGTATCTTGACAGCATCTGCATATTTGCGTGTGAGACGACGTAGTTTGTTGTTGTAGAGCATTGACTGAGGAAGGAGTGTTTTTCACTTGGTGCGGTGGCAGTTGGTCTGCTGCCCGATGGCACCTGCTTGGTGCAGAGTACTTCTTGAGGTGACGGCGGCATGTACAGAGTTAGTCATGCTATGGCGTTGGCTGCGGCATCGCGTGGGTACGATAGTGTGGACGTGTTGGCAAGCTCGTGAGATATAAAAAGAATGCTCGAACTATCTGCTTGTCTGCTTGTTATCCACTTGTAAGCTTTTCCTTGGGTCATATCTAATCCACTTTCGATGCCTCTCACGAGTCACGACAAAGATTGGCAAAGTTATTTACAGTACGTCACATGTACAATGCGCTCAACGCTCAGGTGCAACCTGGGCATTGCCCAGGCTGTCGCTTCCCCCCTCCTTTCGCCCCGAGCTTGCGCTCGGGGAGAAGGGAGGGGTGAACCATCCGTACCGGCTCGCTCCATGTCGCACAGCGTGTCTCAGCGCTTCCCGCACGACTGGCAGTCGCACTGTAGCAGGAGGTAGGAAGCGTGTTCAAAAAGACATGCGCATCACGGCGAAACGCTTTCTAGAGCTCCAGCTGCATGCCTCAGCATGAGTCGTGCAGCCGTGTGCATGAACTGGGGTGTGGAGAAGGCCGCTGCGGGACCAGTTGGCACCGGCAAGCGTGTTATTCTGCGGTGACAATGGAGGCGTCGTCAGCAGCGTTCGTGTTGGGGCGGCCGTGCGTCACTTCCGCGCGTCGTGGGCTGCCACCGCAAGTGAGTCGCTCACACGGGGTGACAGACGGAGCGGCAGCGGCAGCGGCAGCGTCTGCTGGTGGGTGCGAGGCAACGCAATTCTCCAACTGCGTGCGGTCATGGCGCGCACGCAGTTGGAGCCGTATCCTCGCAGTTGATGACGCCGCCGTTTCATCGTTGAGCGTACTGTTTCATGCGTTCTATACTATATCATATACATCATAATATTATTATGATCCACTCATGAGCAGCGGGGCACAGAGTAGATTTAGAAAATAGCACATTTGGCCCGAAAAACGATATTATCCGCTCTCCAATATCGGTCCAAGTCTTGCGGTCCGTTATTTGTGCTACGAGGGCAAACTCCCCCATGTTTCAATTCTGGCTCTCCGATGACCTTTCCCCGGTTCTCAGCTTCCTCTCACCGCTCAGCTCCGTCTTTATCTTCCGATAACAATACGATGTTCATATGTTTTCGAAACGCTGGCTTCATGCCCATGATCCCCGCAAGTCCTGATTGTGTGTCTCATCTAGTTGACCTTTCCACACATTGCTTTATCTCATTGTTTCGCCACTGCTTCTGAGTGCTGATTAACGTCTCACATACATCTTTCATACCAGTCAGAAAATCTACTCAAAAGTCTCTTATTCGAGAAGGTGGCCTTACCACCGTCCTTCAGGGTCAATCAGCCCTCCTAACAGCTCAACGTGCCTTCAATATCTCTCTTGTCGCACGTTTTCCATTTACGGCACGAAAAGATCGTCTTCTCAAAGAGGAGCCAAATGCTTTTGCCCAGCGCCGGCGTGAGTCAAACAGCCACTGCTTCGGTTTTGTGACTCAAGCTGACACTGAAATCTTACCCAGCAGAAGCGTGAGCGGCTCATATTCCTGGACGGCACGTTCAAAGATGGCAACACGAACTGCAGCATCTACAAATAGGAAGGTTTCCGCCATCGTAAAGACCTTCGACAAGCTGGAATATCTCTTTGAAACCTCGCTACCTTCAGAACGGAGGTGGTATGAGATGATACCCAGATATTTGCTAAATTTGAGCAAGGGGTTATACTATGCTGGGTGATGGACAGCTTGCGAATCTAGACTTCTCCTGTTCCCGGCCATAGTTGGAGACTCCAATTGCCATCCACGTCGCTGTCCAGAAGATCAACCCCTCTATACCTCCTTGAAATATCATAGCGAACTCAAGTGCTGTTTTCGGCACTTTTTCCTTGTTAAACTCCCAACGGGTTTGGTGTACAATTCACATTCCTTCCTGGGCCATTCGTTCTGTACTTTCTGGATTGAGAATGATACAACTCTCTCAAATCCACGCGGCCTGGGGTTTTATTGTCATTGGAGCGCTCACAGCAACGCATCGCGGGCTCCCACAGCTATTGCCACACACCTTGGCATGGCGGGAGTGAATCTTCACGAGCTCTTCTACTCTGGCCACTTAGATTTGACTTTTCGACGCTGCGCACGGGATGAAGAACAATGTGGAGGGTAGAGCCGAAGGCGAAAACAGAGCGTTGATATTAAAACCAGTCAAGAGCTTACCATCGGTTTTGCCTGCAATGCCGTTGTGATACAAGGCAAAATCGGACCAAGACTGCCTAGAAGCGTGTGTAGTGTACTAATAAAGGAATGTACGAAAAGCAAGAGGGAAAAGAGAGCACCAAAGAGCCAGATATCAATCTGTTCACTGCGCTTTGCTTGGTTAGTATGTAAGTGTGATGCACTTTCTTTGTCCAAGTTGGCAGATTGAGCATGGTGCTTTGAGACGGACGAATTGGCTGTGGAGATAGGAAAGGTAGCAGGTGATACCTACTTTGGATGAATTCTCGCTGAGGTTACTCCCATTTCTAGCAGCTCGGCAGCCTAGATCTTTTCAAAAACAGAACAGATGTGAGATTCGGCGTGAGAATAAAAAAAGAAAACATTAGCCAATCGATTCGTATTCAAACTGCGCCGTGTGTGACGCATTCTTTAGGTGAAGGTACCGCTTCTGAATAACACGTGCATGCGTCGTAGTGCTCGTTATCTATGTACAATGGTTGTGTTGATCTTGTTCGAGCAAGCGCTTCTTCTTTTATCGGATGACGACAGTTTCAACAGAATTTCTGTTACAGAGTCTCTTGGAGACATGGGTGGAAGCAATATGATTACAAGCGATTGAAATCGCTGCCATAGAAGCACTCGAAAGTGATAAATGAAATGCGATGATCCCAGCCAACACAGCGAACAATCTGCTGACCGCCATATAAGACCAAGCTAAAGAACTTTAAAATTCCCAACAGAGGCATTGATCCGCTTGATGTACAACATCCGCTGGGGTCTTGATCTATTCTTAGAGCTTCGTAGCCCCCTAGCGCGAAAAATGACAGAAAGTAACTTATACTGCAACCAAGCTCCGTGGACTCTGACAAGTAGTTTGAGCTTTGGGTTTAAGGCTTCGAAGCGATAGATATGTCCTCGCTCAAGAGCAATCGCGGTTGCAATCTTTTGTTGCAGAGCAATGGCAATTGCAATGATTTGCCCGACTGTCATCGTATATTGCATTGCTCTGTTCGGAGCAATCGCAATCGGTTGCAAATGCAATCGATTTCGTGCTACCCCCGAACCGAGCACGTCGATCCACTAGATCGTCATATGTGACGGTACATATAATGTCCTCTCTCATGTATTATTTTGCAGTGTAGATAGAACAAATGTCTAAAAGGGATGTAGAGCACGTCGCTTCGCTGCCCTTCAACCGACGCTATTCGGGCGAGAGAAACTGCCGTCACATGCAGAGCGACGCAATCATTCGCTCAGAAAGGTGAATAAACAATGAACGCAGAAGTTGAAGGCCTTCCTGAAGAAAGAGAACGTATGCTCCAAGACGGTTCTCCTTTTATGTAGCAAGCAGAACACTGAAGCGCGCAATGAAGAAAACGATGTACCATTGCGGTCAAACAGTCCTTGTTGTTTCACTTGTGTAACTCAATCCCGACACAATGCGCAAAAAGCTGGTAGCATCCTGCACGTACTACGCTTTTTGTTGGACATAAGAACTGACGATGTGTGGGTGACGATGATTCACAATGTGAGGAGCTTCTGTTGCAAGCATATATGGATCGCTGTCACTTGTACATACCCTTCGCGGCTTCTCTTTCGGCGCTGCGACTTTTCCGGCTCCACCGATCACAAAAAAAGGTGCTCATGCGCGTTGACGATGTGGCTGGCGCGGATGGACTCAAAATTGAGCACCACTCGAAGCTTTCTTTAGCTGTTTTCGGGTATACGAAGGTAGATTCTATGCTATACATATATATATATACAGCAGATCGAATATTTTGAGGCTCAAAATTTGAGCACGCAGTGATTGGCCAAAGCTGTGTTAAAAGATTCAACGCTCCACCGCTTGACATCGAATCTTTTTCACGTTGCGTGCGAGCAGAGCAGTGCTATGCTGATACGATGACGGCCGCGCGCTCAGCTCGGCCGTCATTACGGGTGAGCGCCTTGCAGAGGTGGCAGCGATTCAGATATACGAACGGTACGTGCGTGGAGGAAGATATGTGTATGCTGCGAAGTGCGATGGAGGGTTGTCGGCCACGGCCGCACAGCGGGCGCTCAGCGGCTCAAGCACGCTGATCTGTATGCTTATCGGGCCACACGCCGAAGGTACGACGCTCAACGGAGCGAGCTGGAGCGAAGAGCGAGCTGGAGCGGAGAGCGAGCTGGAGCGAAGAGCGTGTGGCAATCGAATACGGAACAACGCATGTATCTACTTTTGGAAGCGCACAAAGCGCTTGCGCGTGACCACTGGAAACGCGCTTGCACGCGTTTATTGGAGCGCATAAGGCCAAAAAGGGTTGCGGGCGGTTGGTGATAGGAGCTGCACTGGGGATGGAAGTGATGGGCATGCAATGTGTCGCACCGCAACGCGAGCAACGAGTAGATGAGAATGTGCTTGAGACACTCACGGGCGTGACAGTGGAGGCGCGTTGACGGTGCACTCAGCCGTGATACAGGGATTTGTAGGCATGCCTCATCGCGGTCATGGTGCTTGAGTTGCTGCGCAAGATTTGTGAAATGCTGGCGTAGCACATTGTGTAATCGTTTCGCAGCTTCGGAGCGCAGCTGAGGTGAAGAGGAGTGTGACGTAAGAGCGCGAGCGATTGTATTGCGTGTTAGTGAAGAGCTATGTATGGACTAGTGTTGCACGAGCAGCGTTTAGGGCTGCGCGCTGCGCGTGACGTGGCCGACGGGAAGCGCCGAATTCGGGGGGAGTGAAGCGGACGGCTGACTCGCCAATGCCGCAGCCGTAAAACGTAACAGCGACGAGTTGACGTAGGGTTTTGGGGGGCGGGGGCACACATACCAGGCGTGGTGCTGCCGCATTCAGCCAGTGCGCAGCGCAGCGCCGCTCACCTCGCACACCGAAAGCGCACCGCCGCGCGCACAAACGCCGCCGTCGCGCGGCGATCGGCGCCACATGCTACCATCGCCCAAGCAGAACGAGCGCGCTGCACGCCGCACCACCCCCCCCGCAAGCGCGCTCAGCGTGCGGACCGAGCACGCAGCCGCGCACATGCACGCGCACGCAGCGGGGCGCAACGATACGCCCCATCGGTCCGCGCATCGCCGCCGCCAATCAGCGCGTGGCGCGAATATTCGAACGCGCGCATTACAGAGGCGCTTCGCGCCGCGCATGTGCGCGTGGGGTAATGCTCCGCGCCCCACACCGACCACTCGCGCCGCGGCGCACGCATTGCGCGCCAAACGCGCGCGCCTCGTGTGTAGCGCGGCGCGGCGCGGCGTCCGCGCTGTTCCGCCCCCGCGCACCCGCCCCCGTCCGTACGCGCCGTGAAGCCGCGCGCGAGCGCTGCATCGCCCTCGGCTCGCGCGCGTCGCCGTTCGCCCGTCGCCCGAGCCGTCACGCCGCCCCGCATGCCGCACGACAGCGACGAGCCGCCCCCCCCGTCGCCCGTCCCCCCGCCGCCGTCGGCGCGCGGCGCCGATGCCGAGCACCGCGCCGACGCCGAGCACCGCGCCGACGCCCCGCCCGACGAGCAGCACGCCGCCGCCGACGCCGACGCCGCCGCCGCCTCCGCCGCCGCGCAGCTGGACTCGGCGCTGCGGCTGGTTCCGGCGCCGCTGGCCGCTGCGGCGCGCGCTGCCACCGCGTCCGGCGCGTTGCCGCCGCTGCCGCCCGACGCGCCGCTGCACATCGACGCGTCGCTGCCCGATGAGTCGCTCGACTTCGACTTCTCGTGGTCCAACGCGCTGGACAATTTGCTCACCGACACCGACTACCTGCAGCTGCCGCCCGCCGACGCGCCGCCCGTGGAGCCGCCCGTGTCGTTGCCGCTCACCCTACCCGACCTCGAGCACAATGCCCCCCCACAGCCGCCGCCGCCCCCTCCGCCCGCGCCCGCGCCCGCGCCCGTGCCCGCACCCGCGCCTGCGCCCGCGCCCGTGCCCACGCCCACGCGCGCGCGCCCGTCTTCGGCGTCGCGCCGCCGTCGCGCCACCACGCCGCCGCGTCCGTCCAAGCGCGCGCGCGCGCGCCCCGCGTCGCCGCCCGCGTCGCCCATCAAGATCGCGCCGCGCGCCGCGCGCGACACGCGCAAGCCGCCGCTCGAATCGCCGCGCACCGCCGCGTCCGCCGCGTCCGCCGCGCGAGCGCCCGTCTCCACGCCCGAGCAGCTCACGCTGGGTGCGTTTCCGTTTGCGCTGCAACCGCCGTCTCAGCCAGCGCCGCCGCCGCACGCGCAGTTTGTGCCGGTGCCGCCTCTGCCGCCGCAGCTGTACCCGTTGCAGTACCACCACGCGGCGCCCATGGGCGTGCCGCCGCCGTCGTCCGGCTCGCGCTCTGGCGCCGCCACGCCGCGCTCGAATGCGTCCACTTCGCGCCCGCTTTCCACGCCGCCGCCGCCGTCGTCCGAGCCGTTTGTGTCTGCGGCGCCCGTGCCGTACGACGAGTTTACCGTCATGTCCTTTTTCCACATGGCGCAGCAGATGTACGCGTCCGCGCTCGCGTCCGGCGCGTATCCGCCGCACGCGCTGTCCAACATGCGCGCGCCAAACGCGCCCGCGCTGTCGCCCGTTGCTGCCCCCCACATGTCTCCGTTCCCCGCGCAAATGCCGCCCGCACATCCGCCGCAGTCGTCTGCGTCCAACGCGCCCGCCGCGTACGCGTCGCCCACCGCCGCTTCCTCTCCCTCCGACGCGCAGCCAAACGCTTCTTCTGCCGCCGTCGCGCCTAACTCTCAAACCAACAACGCTTCCACGCCCATGCAACCAACACACACCCCACTAACTTCGCCAACCGCCGCCGCTGCGCAACAGCCCGCGCATCCGTCGCAATCGTCCTCCGCCATCTGCGTGCTTCAGGACGGTCAACAACGCTCCATTCCTCCTTTGAAGCCTGCGCGTCTTGTTCCACACCCCTTTCTCGGTCGTTTGCAACTGCAGTGCGATTCCAAGACCGCCAGCACTCAACCGTCTGCGTCTGCCGCGCTGCCCACCAACACGGGCGCGTCGGCGTCCACGCCGTCCGCGTCGGGCCCCCCGTCTTCGTCCGCGCCCTCCACGGACAGTCGCCCGCACAAGAAACGCCTCGTATGGACACCGGATCTGCACGAACGCTTTGTGAGAGCCGTCAGCTCGGTGGGTCTGACCCAAGCCGTGCCCAAGATCCTGGTGTCCATCATGAACGTGGACGGACTCACCACGGAACATGTGAAGAGCCACTTGCAAAAGTACCGAAACTCGCTGAAGAAGGAAGCAGCGGACGAGGTGCGCGCGAAACAGATCAATGCTGCGCCGTCGTGGCCTGTGGGTAGGGCGCCGCGTGCTCCCATAGCGCTGGCCCATAACGCTCGCATGCGACCTTTTGGCACTGCCTCTGCTGCGGCGGCGGCTGCGGCGGCTGCTGCGGCTGCGCCGCGTGCGCTTGAAGGCGCTGCTAAACTGGGCGCTGGTGCGAGTGGTGGTGGCGCTTCTCAGATGCGCAGCTCTGCGCCGAAACGGCCGGCGGTGCGCGCGGGAACTGCGAAGAATGGGGCGGCGGGTTCGGCTGGCGGCAAGGCACGGTCGACGGGCGATGCGAGCGAGGGTGGCGATGCGACGATGAGGGAAAGCGTGGCTCGCACGGAAGCTCGGACTGGGAGCACGCAGCGCGACGCGACAGAAGAGGCAGGCGCGAGTGCGCGCGACGGCGCGAAGCGCCCGGAGAGTGGCGTGGACAAGAGCGCGACTGGTGGTGGCTCTGATGTGGCTCAGGGGGACAAGGGGCTGGGTACTGAGCACAAGACGGGTGGTAATACACAGAATGGGGCCAAGGAGTGCGAACTGGAGATGATCGAGGAGAAGATTTTACAGCTGCAACTGAAGGTGCAGAAGATCCTACACCGATCGATCCGCATGCAGCGGCGCATGGAGCAGAAGCAGAGCCGCGCGGTGGTGTCGGAGCGCGGGGAGGCGTCGAATGAGTCGGACGGGGAGAAGGGCGGAGCGGAGGTGGGCGCGGAGGAGGGCGAACGGATGCAGGAGGGCGAGACGGCGAGCGTGGTGGCGGAGGGGGAGGTGGGCGGCGCGGCGGAGCGCGAGATGAAGGAACTGCTGGAGGAGCAGGTGGTGCTGCAGCGAGAACTGGCGGAGCAGCGCGCCATGGTGAGCAGGATGAAGGAGCCGACGCCGGCGGCGAAGACGCGCGCGCGCGCGGACGCGGTGGACGAAAGCGGCGCGGCGAAGGGCGCGCGCGCCGCCGCCGCCGCCGCCGCGGTGAGCGGAGCGAAGGCGAGGGGCGCGGACGACGCGGTGCTCCCAAAGTGAGCACTGAGCGGAATCAGCAGATGGCTTCTTTTTTTGCGTCACTGTGACGCGGTTGATGTCACAGTGACAGTAAACGCGACGCGCCAATTTTTTTTTTTTTGAGTGTTTGAATGTACGGACGTGGCGCGCGCTTTTTTTTTCGGTGCGCGCTCGCGAAAAGCGCGCCATTTTTTGTTTTTTTGTTTTTGTTTGCGTGCGCGCGGTTTGGGGCGACAGCGCGCCCGCGAGCCCGCGCTGCCCATTTTTCAATTCGCGCGAGTTGCGTCGTCCTTTGTGTTGGCAGCGCGCGCGTCGTCTGTTCTGTGGCGTGCGAGTGTGTGTGCTCTCTTTCTCTCTCAGAAGTTGCCCCGTCGCGCACGCGCTGTCGTTGCATTCGCGCCGTTCACGCCGCCTGCTGCTGTTGTCGCTGCCGCCACGACACGCCACGCCACGCCACGCCACGCCACGCCGCACCCCGTCGTCGTCCTGCGTGTTTGCGTCCTTCGCGTTTTCATTCGCTCGTTGTGTATTTTGGCAATCCAACCGCGCCTGCAGCTGGCCATGGACAAGTACGGCGAACTGGCGCGTTGCGTGGAGAACATCGAACGCGATGCAAGCAAGTTCTTCGTCAACGGTAACAAGGCTGCCGGCACACGAGCCCGCAAGCATTTGCAGGAGCTCAAGCAATTGGCGCAGGACCTGCGAGTGATTATCCAGGACACCAAGAACGAGAAGACGCGTCAGGCACAGGCGCTCAAGCCTGAACACGACGTCGACGTCGACGCACAACATGTGTACGAAGAGCAGGTTCAGCCGCAGGTTGGCTTTTGACCTTCCGTCACAAAAAAAATCACCGTCTCTCCCCTTCATCCATCGTTCCGTCGCTCACCCACGTCTCTTCGGGGCTTGTTCGCGTGTACAGAAACTTCACCCTCGCGAAGCCTTGTGTTCTTCTTCAGGCCCCCCCCCCGCCCCTTCTGCTTGGTTGTTGCTGCAAACCTGCTTTCAATCGCTCGCGTGAGCTCCAACCGCTTCTGAACGCGTAGTTGTCGCAATCACTCTCGCGCTACTAAACTCTGCTGCTTTCGTTTCAACCGCTTCAACCGCCAGAACACACTCACTTTCTCATGTCATGTCCTCACAATAAACACCTTCTCACTGGTTTTATTCCCGTGTCCTATCGTTGCCCCCCCCTCCCGTCACTGTCCCTTCCGTCTCCTTCTTGCGCCGCTTTTTCCGCCGCCTCCACCTGCCGCCGTCGCCCTCATCTTTCGTTGTGAAGATGAGCCGCTCTTCATGCTCTCTATCCGAGCGCCAAGAGCAACTTCCTCCCGAATCTTCTTCGCCACCGTCTTGCTGCTTCCTCTCAGGTCGCCAACTCCCTTGTGTCCTGTCACTTGGCCCACCGCGCCGAGTTCATACATTTTCGGCGCGCGCTTGGAACTACCGCGCTTAGCAGAACGAATCCCATCGTCCGCTTGCTGTACACCATCACCTGCATCATTCTCATTCCATTCATCTCCATCCTCATCCTCATCCTCATCCTCGTCGTCCACGCTTTCGTTATCACTCAACCCACCGTGCGCGTCATTTCCGTCATCCACCAGATCAAACTGCTCAAGATACTCTTCATCAGAATCGCTCTCTTCCTCCTTCGCCCTCGCGGTGCCATCTTTTCGCAACCCCGACGGATTGAGAAACTGAAATCTCTCTGCGTCTTCATCCACTGCGTAATCCTTATTCGTGAACATCGCCTTGAATCGATCATCTTCCAACACTGACATTCGTCGTTCCGCCTTCTTCCCACTGCGCTGGGACCACAACGATTCCACCACACTTTGGTTCACATCCACCTTCTTTGCTCTCTTCGACTTGATCTTGCTGATTCGGTTCTGTCGTTCCGCCTCCACCTTCTCTCGTGCCTTTTCCTTTCGATACTTCTCATACGCAAAAGGTTCGGACACTTCTACTGCCCTTCTGTACAGTTTCTGATGTACAAAGTATCCGTGCATGTACGGTTTGAGCAGTTCCGTTCCTATCAAATGACCCAATCCAAGACCCTGCAACTCATCGTGGGGAATGAATTTGTAGTTCTCGTATACCTCCTCTACGTCAGCACCGTCCAAAGCGGAAGAATCTTTCAAGTTTCTTCCATCTTCCAGTTCTTCCGTGAACGTATCGAGGAACGCGCACCACTTGGGTGCCGTACCAAGAGCAGGTATGTAGTATGTTTTCACGCGTTGTGTCTCCATCGCCGTGCACAACACCCCCGAACTCCCAATTACACACAGATGGTTCACATCCGAATCTGGTTCTATTGCTACCATATTCATCCCATTCTTCCTGTTCCATACCTTCACGCTTCTCGCATCAGCTGTAACACAATGCTTTCCATCGTCATGTAGTCGTATGCTGTGAACGGGTAACCCATTTCCTTGATCTCTCACCAAAAATGGTCGCGGCGAGCGCAAGTCGAACAACAAAGTGTAGCCAGTACTACAACCGACGGCAAGCGAAACGCCGTCAGATTCGTCAAATCGCACGCTCGTAACCTGCAAGTCGCCGCTTTCATATGGTTCATGCTTTCGGAGAGCGGCCGCTACGTCCAACGTGCCGGCCGGTGATTGTGTCCGTCCTACCGTACGAGAATCCCATACATCAAGCAGTCCCGACTCCCCACCGAATGCTAGCAGAGCGTTTACGGGGCTTATACCGCACACATTGTTCCCTCCATTTGCCCCAGAGATTGTGGGTACTGGCGCAAGAAACCGGCCCTGCTCTAGGTTCAATCGCCACACATCGGCCCCATCGCCGCACACAAAAAGATCGCAGCTTCCTTTATGCAGCATCAAATCGCGACCGAAGCGCGGAACTCGTGTCTTGTAGTGACTGCCAAACGGCGATTGCAGGTCGATATATCTGTCAGAAGTCAACAGCGCGAATTTCCGCCAGTCCGTTTCAAGGATTTGAAAGTCTACAATGTCTGTGTTCACATGCCGCTTGAATTTGAGCGACAAGTCTTCTGTGTCGTATACATGAATCTGGGGAGGATATGTTCCAGACGCAAAAATATATCTTCCGTCCGCCGATAGTTTGATTCGTTGAGAAACAGTCGGAAATGCAAAGTCCTGAATGAGATCAGTATCCGTATCCTGTAGTTCGAGCTTTCTTCGAGCTCTCTTCTGCGCGGCTGTGGCGCGAGCCCCTATTGAGAGGTTTGCTTGAAGTGATGTCGCTCGACGGCCAGATACATCGTAGACCTTAGCATCATATGCTCCCGGTGCGCGACGCACCATGCTCAGCGAACAACACTCGAGCAGGTGAAAGAACCTGGATACAGCTTAACGGTTCTCCTCCAGATGAAATCACTGAGGGTTGTTCAAGGTCAAGTCTTGCGGTGGCAACAGGCGCACGTCTGAGGCGGTTCTATTCCTCGCGGTCGCCTTACCGTTTTCTATGGACAGCTTCTTGGCGGTGGTGCGAGGCCGACGGAGCTATTTGTCTTTTATTTTGGGGGTCCTTGCTGTACTGGTGAATCATCTCTTCAAGAGTGTTTTACCTCGAAGCTCTCGTTTGTCTCTCACCCGAGCATCGGTCCAACAGACAGAGTGACCGGCCTTCCGGAGAGTGTGTGAACGAAGGGAGATAAATCTTACATATGAGAAACGCTGAACTTGAGCGCGGCTGAAGAAGCTTGTCTGAGAAGGTTAAGGAAACACAGGCCTCACGGTTGTTGGCATCCCCGTATAGTCGCCGCCTCCTGCCTCAAAGCAAAGGACTCACACCTTCAAAGCTTTTAAAACAAGCTCTCCTTGATCGATAGATTGTTTATGGGTCGTTCCCAACAAGGACCCGCATTTATACAAATCGCCATGAGCTTCACGAGAGCACCATCACCCTACAAGCCCCCGTCATTTGCAAACCGCATCGCGCACCTCGCGCCTCCGACCAAATTGAACCTGTGCATGCGTCCGACTCCAATCCACAAATGGGACCTCCATAGTGCTGTTTCGGACCTGCCCCCCGATATTGAGTTCTACATAAAACGTGACGACATGACAGGGTCTGGTACATCTGGAAACAAGATTCGCAAGCTGGAATTCCTCGTGGCAGATGCTTTGTCGAAGCAATGCGATACTCTGATAACTGCGGGCGGAGTGCAATCTAATCATGCTCGCGCCACTGCAGTCGTGGCAAAAGAGCTCGGACTCGACGCTCATGTCTTTCTACGAACTAGAGAAAACGAGTATCCCGAAAAGCTCGGTGCAAGTGGCAACATCTTGTTTCACAAGATGCTCGGTGTCCAGATGCATCTCGTTCGTCCAGTATCTTACCTTTCCGGCTTGCTACCGAAAATGAAACTCTTAAAGGACAAGCTTGCTCAGGAAGAGCACCGGGCGTACTTGATTGGTATTGGAGGTTCCGATGAAATCGGCGTGTGGGGCTATATTGAAGCTTTTAGTGAATTGCTGTCGCAGGGTATTGAAGACCATATAACTGACGTGGTTGTTGCTATAGGTTCCGGAGGGACGGCAAGTGGCCTTGCGATAGGCAATTATCTCGCGGAAAGCCCATTTCGGATCCACGCTGTCACCGTGTGTGACACTCCGGCCTACTTCTACGGACATCTTAACGAGATGCTTGCCAAATTGGAGCTTTCCAATCAGGTGAAAGCGGAGGACATTCTAAATATACTGGAGGCCAAAGGATTAGGATATGCCAGGAGCACAAACGAAGAGATCGAACTGGGGTTGCAGATATCTCGTGGCACAGGAATTGTGCTTGACCCCGTATACACCTTGAAGGCAATATACGGATTGACAACAGATCTGAAGAGGACTGATGACAGTGTATTTCAGGCAGATTCGAAGATACTCTTTGTCCATACTGGAGGCATTTTTGGCTTATTTGATCGACGTATCGAACCGTTTCTTGACAGCACGCTTGCTCAAACTTGGACGTCATGAAGCCACTCAATTTCTGTCACAAGGGATGTGCAGGACGGCTCATCGTTATCGAGCATTGGATACGTAACTGCTATGATGGAAATGGTGAGTGGACCAACATCAGACTTACACCGCAACATGATGCCAGAAACGTAAGATAGAGCACTTGTGCAACGTCCTTTACGGGCATATGCGAAACGCCAAATTTGTCAAGATCGCTCGTTCACATGTCAACAGCAGCACATCATCTCGTTGTCGTGGCCAGGGCACGAGATTAATCGTCTTCTACGATCTTTGACCTGCTCCGCACTAACGGCACAGATGTCACAGCCGAATAGGCTTTTTTCGATGCAGTGCTGGAAGCGACCGTGAGCCATTTCTCTGTACGTAATCTTGCTTCACAAGCAAAGGCCGAATGATGCAACTAAAACGTTTCTCCATGATATCTATGTACAGCGGTGACGTGGCACCCCAGATCATTTCTCAGTCGTTATGCCGTGAATGCAATAGAATCATAATAAGCGAGCGAGATACATAGGCGTCTTATAGTTACAGTTGTGTCACAGTTAAAGATTTCCTGTACATAGATATATGATGTCTTACTTGGCAGCAGGGCTCATGATCAGGGCTCATGATCAGGGCTCATGATCAGAGCGTTGTAAGTTACAAGGTTCTCCCTATATTTGAGGCGACCCTGCCAGTTCACGATTGCATGATTCGCCATGGCATTTCTGGCTTCTACGAACATCCGAAACACCTTTACCCCTTCATGTGTAGCCCCAGCAATGCACACCCTTAACTCGTCCTAATTCCCGTGATTTGGGACTTCGACGCCACCGTAGCAACGACATCCCCTAACGAAAACCTGAGCCTCCCTTCAAGTACATGTCACCCCTCCTCCGACAAACACAAAAAATGAGCATCTAGCGCTTTCCAAGGGTTGAATGGTCAATATTCTCGCTGGTGAACTGGGCTGGTAATCTTGGTGCGTTTACCCTATTCGCCCCAACTATCGATTTCGCTGCAACGCCTCTGCCCCCATCTGTGGCAGAGTTGCCTCCGAAACCGGGTGCGGCAGACCACCCTCCAGGCAAACCATGCGATTGAAGGTTTTGCGCCACAAACGCGTTCAGATTAGCCCCCCGACCGTACGAATTCGGTGCAGGATTGACATGTCCCATCAGGCCCCGCTGCTGCTGTTGCAACTGCTGTTGTCGCAACTGCTGCTGCAGTTGCTGAAGTTGTTGCGGTTGGAACATTTGGGAATGGGGTATAGTGGTTGACATGCCTAAGTTGGCGATATTTGCGTTGCGCAGTCCCATTGAATCAATTAATCCTTGCGATATCTGTACATTGCTTCCTGACTGTCCAAGGCCTTTGGAGACCATAGCTTGTATATGATTTGTCAGCGAACCAGCAGGACGGTGAATGTTCATCCCATTCTTGTCCATCCTTCCCATTTGCGTTACGTGCGCCCTATTACGATTTGTCGGTTGCTGGTGTTGAATGAACGGGTGTAGGTGACCTTGTCGCTGAATCTGCTCCTTCAAAATTTGATGTTGCTGTTGCCGACGTATTTGCTCTTGTTGATGTTGTTGCTGCTGCTGTTGCTGTTGCCTGCGTTTCATCATTTGCTGGCTTCTTTGCATCTGCTTCTGATTGTCTTTCAGCATCCTCGGCTTTGACTGTGTTTCCCGACCTTGAAGTTGTACAGCATCCGCCGCGGCGTTCTTCTTAGCATCCCCTACAACCTGGGCAGCCACACCGTTTGCTAACTGCTCTTGCAGCTGCTTTGGTGTATATGCGGGGCGGGGAACTTGTGGGTTCTGAGCATTAGCATGCAGGGCTGCAGTTGCTTGTCGTCTCTGATTGATCTGTTTCTGCTTCTGTATTTGGAGCATCTCTTCTTGGCTATAATCTTGGGTACAAACATAACCTTCCTTGCCAACGACAGACTTGACTTGGTTTATGAGGACATGACCTTCTGCGACGTTAGCAACAACAGTCCGATAATAATCTCGTTTTTTGTCCCCCAGAGCAGACCAAACATATATGATCTCAAGAGAACCGTCCACGGAGCGAAGCAATTGGACAACCATCTCCGGTACACCTCCCTTGTTGACTTTGGCGGCCTGCACGGCAAGTTCGCTTTTCGCCTTCTCAAACACATGTCCTCCCAGTCGCACGGTATATTCGAACAAGGTCTTGGCGCGTGCATAATCAGCAGCAACATCTGAGTCAGGCATGGTAAAACGAACAGTACGTACTCGCTCAGGCAGCGTGAACCCCATGAGCTGCTGGTGCTGCATAGCCGGTTGCGCTGACATCCCGACAGCTTTGTCCGATTTGAGCGCTGTTTGGTTTGCTCGTCGCAAAAGGGTTGTTGTCGGGATCGCAAAGCGCCAGGGACGAGAGGGTTTGTTAGGATTGCGGTTATTTGCGCCTTGAGGTTCTCCAGATTTGATACCATTAGCAACAGCAGGCTCGGATTTGGATCGCGATACGGTCGGATTAGGAGCTGAAGTAGAATTAGGCGCAGAATTGATGTAGGAAGTTTGCTTGGTGGCCACTGTCGACAGTTCTGAGGCCAAAGCGCGCATTGTGAGCGACATGTGACGCTGCTGTGTTTGCTGCTTATCTGCTGCGGAAATTAGCAGAAGCGCTGACGCTGATGTTGTTCTCGGTACACGCGCGAATCCAGGCGGTCGGCGCACGGTTCGTGTTCTCGGCTTGCGAATGATGTTAAGGGGGTGGGTAAGCTTATGTACAACGCAATCTCGAGTGTAAGAAGTAAGTCGCGGTCGAGGATGTAAATTGAGAGAACCAGAAATCGCCTTGAGAATGATTCGTTCGACAGCGCGCGCAACAGCTGGGTCAAGACTGGCGGTTTCCTGTTCTAGATCGTGATATAGGCTGCTCATGTCTGGTCGCAGTAAAACTCGGATTACGTTGCTTGGCGGTGACTTTGGGGAGGGCGTAGAGCAATAGCGTAGGTCGTTGATGTCGGCAATTAGGCACCCGTCGTAGTAGTGTCGTTGGCTCATCTCTGGCAGATCTTCCGGTGGAGGAATGATTCCTAGGTCAAGACATCGCAAAAATTGTTTGCTGTTACGGTCGTACGGATAACGCGGCATAGAGGTAATGTTATGATTCTTGATGTTACTGTTTGGTTTGTTAGGCGACGGCGACGGTTGTCTCGACGAAGTTGACACGTCCGGCGAAGGAGATTGAATGGCAGCCATCGGCGATGATGGAGGCAGTTCCAAAGTGGAACTTGTTGAATCATGTCGCACGTATCCGTCTGGTAGTAGCGTAACAATGATAGAAGCGCGCAGGTGTTCCAGGCAGTCTAGAGGCCGCCTATTTGAAATAAATCGCGGGTCGGTTCGCGGATGGCCTGTCAGATAATGATGAGCGCTCGCAATCTGGGGCCATAAAGATCGATGGTAGAGTTGTTTGCGATGCGGTGACGCAAGATAATCGAAGGAGCCATTGAGGTTTTGCGGGTGGAAAGCCTGCTTTGGAGGTGGCGGCACTGGCGGGAGCAGCGGTGGTGGACAGACATCCATGGTTTCGGGGCTGGAATGAGCATTGGGGGAGGGCCTTGTTGAGGTCTGCGCATCGGTGACATGCCTGTCGGACAGAAGGCCGTTCTCGACAGGCGGGGCACAGCGTCGTCGCTTTCGCGGGCCTGCAGAACGCCTGGCGATGGTACGCAGACGGTGGCGACGCTGTAGGGGGGTTGTTGTCGCGGAATGGGCGGGCGGTGCGGGCGGGGGTTTCGACGGGCAGTGGGGCGGTGTGGCA
>JASCIV010000145.1:0-38664 GCA_030374735.1 Gracilaria caudata
CCCGTACTCGTAACCCTCTTTAGCACAGAGGTCGTGCACGTAGCCGGGGAGGTCAAAGACAACTCTATTCTCCTCTGTGCCACCCTCTGTCCGCGAGGGTGTGTCTTGATTCTCTGTCTCCCCCCCATCCACATCCGACTCTCCATCACAATCCTGTCCCCTCTGTTCCTTATTTGACGCACTTAGTTGTGAGTTCGTTTCCCCCTTCTCAAACGTGACGGAGCTACCTTGCTTTCCCTTCTCAGAACCGGAATTAACTACTCCTTCAACGATACCCTGCTGAGCAGAAGATCCCGAAGCATTCTGCTGTACCGTAGCATCTTTTCCGCGTTCCTTCACTTGAGTCCTTCCCAGTCGCCTTGTTCCCCGGCGTTGTTTCTGTTTTGGAGCAGAATTATGCTTGGGGACACTCCCTTGATCCTTTCTTGATTTATTGGATGTCTTTGGTTGCCGAGTTCTGTTCTTCTTCTTGGTATTATCTTCGTTTCTCGACCCCGCATTCTTAGAGGCGTTTCCACTTCCTCCCACTCTCCTATGTCTCGATGCATATACACGCTCCCTGCCGCTCATTACGATTTCATCAACGGCAAATCCGTCACTAAGTGGAATTACGTGACTAATATCGACGATAGAACATATTCGAGCTTCGATGCAGGCCCAACGGTACTGTTCAGTGAGGTCCGAGGGATGTCCTGCGACGAAGCTGCGTTCAGGTAAACACCCTCTTGTGCGAGAAAATGTGCTCATCATCGCGAGAACGTAAGCACCACAGCTGAAGGAATCATTCTGCTTCTTATACCTCAATGTATCAAGTATGTAGTTCGAAGCAGGATATTCCCACGAGATCCTCTCCTCTCGAGAGTGCTCAATCAGCCTAGACACCAGACTACGACACTTTTCGGGACAGTCCCAGCCCAAACTATCACCCCAATATAGTTTCCATCTCTGCCCATTTACGAATTGAGCGAGAAATACCCCCCAATGAACACCATCGACATTCACGGGTATTATGATTGTTGTGATTCTTCCTGGACTGAGATAGAGCTTTCCCAAGAACTTTCCTTTGTATCGCTCCAAGATTTCTATCTGTTCCGATTCAGACAGGTTATTGAACACTTTGGCATTACCGCAAATTAGACACGCCGTGTCCACTGGTACGAAAATGACTCCAAAAGATGGTTCGAGCTCCACTACTCCAGCTCCCAAAAGCACATTACAGAACCAGCTCCTCGGCTTTGATGATTTCACGATGTTTGTGCCCTCTTCACCCTTAGAATCAGTTGATGTCTGCAGACAAAGAATGAGATGGTACCATAACCTTCGGAGCTCATTAAATCCGGGTGGTAGGATTCGATTGAAGGATATACGAGTATGCTTTATGACATTCCGAAGAACCGCTGTAATTGATTTGGTTATCTTAGCAATATAGGTCTTTTCTTTTTTTGTCAGCTCGCGCAGTCCCCGATTATGTTTTTCTGAAAGTTCATCAGTAGATAAAACTGGAAGAAAGTTGTCGTCTACCACGTCTTCTGGGTCCTCGTTACGAGGGTCTAAAAACCCAACAACGTTCAGATCTATCGGATTCTCTGCAGGATATCAAACCGAGGGATTTTTTTCGGACCGAAAGGTTATCATGATTCTAACACGTGCTTACAAATCAATCGAGACAAACAACAAGAACTGTTTGCACTGCTATGAAACAGATCTTGAATCTCTTCCTCCGCCAAACTGAGATCTTCGGCATAAGAAAGCGCATGACGTAGGCGACTTAGCTGACCGCACGCCACCAAATGTGACTGACGCCCCTGCGGGGCGTCAGTCACACCCCTGCTGGCGTTGGTCCAATCAGAGGCGCAGTTAGGGAGGTTCAGGTGACTTGGCTCTGCTTCATTGGGAGGAGAGGTTCTGGGAGCGTTACGTTTACTAGAGAGGATCTGGGCTAGTTTGTTTCATAAACGTGGAGGTTCTGGGGCCTTTTTCCCACGTCTCTCACAGTGTGTGGATTCTCCGTAACCCCCTTAGGGGTGTCTACTGTTGAATGAACTGTGTGTCTTCTTATTTTCTTTATTTTTTTGCACTTTTTGCCAATAGTAAGTTTATTTCAATCTATCTGCTGCAGCCTCGGCGTCACATACGTGTACCCTTGTACATGAGTAGTACTCCTGCTCCGGCCAACTGGAGGTGCAATCCTCCTCACAGATGTACAGAGTGCAAATCTTGACGGAGATCAGAAACCACAATGCTGAACTTTAGTCAACCTGGTTGTCAGGCATCGACCACGCCCACTCGCGTTACCATTCGAGTTCGAACAAAACCTCTATTTCGATAGCCCTGCTCACAACAATGGCCGCGTCTCAAGCTGGCTTTGTCTCCTCTGGATTCTTGTCAACCAGGTCGTTTGGCGGCGCCCATCACACGTCAAACAGATGTGGGGCACCCAAAACTCGTTCGCTTCGAAGTCACTTCCATATGATGGTGGATAAGCCAAAAAACCCACTGGGTGGACTTGGCGGTACGTGCAACATATTCATTGCGTGCGATTCATCCGTGCAACTGTCTTCTTTCGAAACTGACGGAAAGTGGTTGCTCCAGGTCTCGGGAATATCATGGATGCGATGAAGAAGGCGCAAGAATTCACTTCAGTCGCGAAAGAACTACAGGAGCAACTGAAGAACACAGAAATTGAGGCTTCCGTGCGGGATGGACAAGTCAAAGTCACAATGACTGCTCAACAGGTGCCGGTCAAAGTGGAAGTATCCGACGAATTGGTCGCTCTAGGCAGCTCAGAAGTACGAATCTCATCCTGCTTCCGGTTCCTTTCGACTAACCGATTGAAGATATTAACACACGACTTGTATGAATCCTCCACCCCTTAGGTGTCTGCTGCTGTTACAGAAGGCGTTGTTGCGGCTCACACAAAAGCTACGGAATACATGCGAGAAAAGATGGGAAGTTTATCAAAGGGTATGTCTTCTAACAGATCGATTCGTGCCTAAATGTGAACTGACTCGCTAACGCATCGGTAATTTTCGTTTGATTCATAGAGTTCGGAATTCCACAGCCTCCTCAGAAGTGAAATGATACTCGGCGGATGTGGGATTTTCTTTTTGACGAAAGAGATCATGAAAACCGGATGAGCAACACCGGCGTTCTTTGGCTGGTTGCGCCTTTTTGACTAGTACTTCAGAATGTCAGGTGCGGGTCGCAATCCTTGGCTGCCAGTTTTGATATGTCAAGGTATACCGCTGTGCTTTCGCTTCGTGGTTAACGCACCCGTGGGGCTTTTCAGTACTTGTGCCGTTCCAATCATTCTCTGGCAGTGATGCTTGGAGCTCTGCGACATTGACCACCTCACACGGGCTGCCATGACCAACTGTTCAGGACTTAGATTCGGTTCTTCCTTCAATAAACACCGCTTTTCACACCGTTTCTACTCTACTCTAGGGTAATCTGCTGCGCGACACTCGATACCGTAATGGGTTATAATTCAGAAGAAATGAAGAACAGTTCTTGGCTTAACACTGAAACAAGAAGGCGCTGTTCATCTGCAGCGAAACGCTTCAGCGGTGGTAAACACCTTTAGAGACCTACTGCTTTCTTCATACTATGTAGTAACCCAGTGAGGCCCCCCAACTAAATATCCCGTATTTCAATCGATTATTCGCAGGGTGTGGCCATCCTATCCGCGGAAGACTTGACTGGCTTCACCGATTACATGCTTCAGGATCTTTCTTCGCATTGACATCACGTTGTTTCAAGAACTTGCTTCTTTCTCGACAAAGAAAGATGGGATTAACCTCGAGCTGACCGACCGCCAGTTATCGCAGTATACGTCTTCTGCAGATTAATACTGAAGGCGTGATTTGGACCAAATGTTCCATTAGATGATTTGTCTTGTTTCGAAGTCTGCGATGCTCCACTCACCCGCCTTTCTTGTTTATGAGAACTAAGTGCTCAGGACGGAATGCTGATTGTAGTGACCTTACCATTCTTGTTATACACAGCCTAACTCGGGTGAGCTAGTGCTGCAATTGTGCAGGCAAACAGTAACCTCTGCCCTGGCAAACATGGGAATCGTATGGTTCCTGAAGAAAAACGTAGTCCCTGTTTACGTGGACTGGAGCAACTTCAGGAAGTGTTGATTATCGTCGAAACTCGACAGTGAACTCGAGTACTATTTTTTCTTTCTTTAGTTAAAACCTAGTTTCCACAGATCGTACTTACCCGTGTACCTTCTATCGTCTTGTTGAAGCTTCTGACGAGAGACGTATATCATAGCAAGTGCGCCCGGACAAAAATGGCTTGGTTTTCGCAGCAGCACAGAGAGAGATCACCTATGGATGCAACGAATCCAATCGCGATTTGAATGCTATAACCTTTCCGTTAGCGTTCTTCGTGACGCACGTGGTCGTGATCTTCGTGACTCCCTTCGTGCAGTTGAAGTCCGGAAAGGCATTTAACTACTCCCTCCACCATCGCCTGCATTTCTGCCACTTTCTTAGTCTGAGTGTCTGCAATGTTTCGAAACAATTGCCGTCGCTCGTGGACACATTTGCTTGCTTCGCGAAAACCAACTTCTACAAGTACGCCGAGGCCAAGATCCAAAACAACTTTCTCAGCTCGCTTAGCTTCAGCTCGCACGAAAAAATTCTCGCCTAGATTAACCCTGGATTCAAAAGCTGGCTTTCCAGACTTTCCACGAGAAGTTCGACATTCCTTTTCTACAACTCGCAGAGCTCTGTCCGTTTGTTCCAGTTCCGCTAACTGCTTCAAGGCCTTGTCGCGGAGAGAGAATGTAGCCGCTAAAGTTGGCTTCAATCTGTTTTCCAATGCTCGACTATAGTTCTGAATTGCGGTTTTTGTTTCTTCTGGTGTTATGCTTCCAGCTGTTTCGTCGTGCTCTTCGTCAGTTGTGGTATTCGTTTCCTTCTTCATCTGCATTAGTTTCGTATATGGGGTTCTGGAGAAAACAGGCTGTACTCTGTCCTTTGTGAACGATCTCCTAATGTATAGAGGCCCTGACGCATTGCTTGATTTCACTTCGTCAAGATAGTTGAATTCATAAACGAAACGCTTGTTAAACGCAGTGGAGGTCACTGACCTAACCGTCAGCAGATAGGCGGAATACGGCAAGCCGGCCACTCTTTATCTTTCTTGTCCGGCCTAGTGTGTTTACCGCTTCCTTGTATCAGGAAGAAGTTGCGAACATCGAAATGGTTTTGTGGACACCGTGTATGAAACAAGGCACAGGGAGCGGTGCAGCCATACAGTAATCAACTGCGGATCATGCTTTCTATTTTTATTCCTTTTATTAAAGGTAGACAATGAAGGCACTGATTATGTTAGTAGCCAGCATAGGTTCTGCCCTCGACTGGAGTCTTCTTCAGTTCGGGTTTTGGTCGTGCTATCGAAATGACTTTGCCAGTGACGCACTTCAAACATATTCTTTTACTTCGTTTGCTATGGTCGGTTTTGGACAGGTAGTTGTGGGCGCTCCGGGGTCTGGCAAAACAACTTACTGTGCCGGCCTGATGCAATATTTTGGAGCAATAGGACGGTAAGGATCTGACTTGTCCAGCGCTCTGTGTTAGTTCCAAAGCTTTGGTTTCTCCTGTAGATGTACTCACCATTGAGCATTGAAATTTTCCTATTAGAGATGCAGTCGTTTTTAACATGGACCCAGCAAATGAGAAATTACCGTACGAGGCTGCCGCGGATATATCAGAACTGGTTAACGCCGAAACAGTGGCCTCTGAGCTTTCTCTTGGTCCGAATGGAAGCCTGTTGTATGCAATGGAGTTTCTTCAGAAAAATATAGCGTGGCTAAACAAGAAGCTGTCTGAGAACAGAGGAAAGTACATTCTCTTTGACTTTCCAGGACAAATTGAGCTATACACTCACAACGAGTGCATTCGACACATCGTTCAAAGTCTTGATAGGCGGGGGTACAGAGTAAGTTGATGGAATCATACCGCGCCTGTTATACTTGAACTAGTACGGTGGGGCTAACAATGGAGCTATACTGCTTGACACGTTGTTGTTAGTTGACGCAGGTTAACATGGTTGATGCCCATTATTGCGCAGATGCATCTAAATTTATAGCTGTGATGCTTACTTCCGCCACGATGATGCTGCAACTGGAGCTTCCCGCCGTTAATGTTCTTTCGAAGGTTGATTTAATAGAGCAGTACGGGACCCTTTGTATGTTCTCAGCAGTGTTCATATCCTTACGATAAGTTTTGTTATTCTAACTAATGTGTCCTTCGACTTTCTTTCCTTCAGCTCGGAATTTGGAATTCTACACAGAAGGCAGTGATCTTGGAAAGCTACTAAATGAGTTGGAACGAGATCCTCGTCTGGGAAAGTATGTTAAGTTAAATCAAGCAATCGTGGACGTTGTTGAAGACTTCCCATTTGTAGGGTATCATACCTTGGACATTCAGAACAAAGAAAGTGTGATGCGATTGGTAAGAGCCATCGACAAATCAAATGGGTATATGTATGCCAATCTAGATGGGCAAAAAGTGACCTACGATGTACTTGTCGGAAAACCAGAGATGGATAACAGATGGGTTTCCGAAGTTCAGGAGCGGTATATGAAGTAAGTCATCGACTGTCGTATATGATGATGAATGGCATGCATTCTGGCTGTCCTATACATACAGAAGCATCCCCTGCGCTTTTGCGTGACACAGGAATGAAGAATAAGCCCAGTCGACAATAAACAAGATAAACTCTTACATTTTACACAGCAACAAACATTTGTGAGGTTTCTGGAAACCAGAATCTTCTACACGCATTTGAGGCTAAAGTCAACATCTTTTCTCCGACCATTTACACCAAAAAGCGACGCTCGGAACTTCTGAGTTCTCCCCCTTCGACATCGGAGAGGACGTAGACGATCATTCATGTTCCCGTTGATTATATATGGCGGAAGTGCTTCAGAATGAAAGTATCTGCGACCTGCGAACGTTACTTTTGTCACATGCCCTTCTACTTTTAGCCCAATAGTGAAGCCGTTCTTGTACTTCGCCAGAGGAACACGAATTTTTCGTCTTCGAGTGCTCTTGTAGCGTCTGGTCCCAACATCATATATCCTGAAGCTCTTGACCGACGGAGCTTTTCCTTTCTTCGCATTGTTTCCAGACGAAGAAGGCCCTTCTCTTGAAGGCTGATTTCTATCTCGTCCACCTCTCGCCCCTCTGCTGACGTCTCCTGTTTGTCCACGAATCTTTCCTCTCACTAAGTCTTTCAAACGTATGTCCCTAGGAAGATCAGCAGGTTTCCTTGGGGCAATGTCAGGGCCTCCGCAAGGTTCTCTCACACACACACCGACACGATTAACTGAAGCAATACAGGTGGATTGAGATGGCTGTCCAATTCCGGCGACAAAACGAGGTGAGTATGACTTAGTAACTTGTGTTCCGCCTAGGATTCGTACAAAGGAGCAACTGTAGTAGTCTCCAAAGAAACCTTTTCCTCGAAAGTCACCACCTCCGTACCATGCCCAGCCAAAGACGTATACGCCATCTGGGTAAACAGACGGAACGGTAATCGGAACCCTGTAAGCCTTCCCTTCTGCGTCATTTCCACAAACTCTTTCATTTCTCGAAGGGCATCTATGTGAACCTGAGCTCCAGCAGGATATCTGAAAGGTGAACTTCTTATGGGCGTTCTTGTCCATCATCTTACTAACTGGAACTAAAGTCAGACGTACAAACCCAGATTCTCGTTTGCCATGGTTGTTTCTGTGCCACGAAACAAACCGACTTTCTCCTCTGCGCCATGTTTCAGCAGGTCTGTTTGAGCTGATACCGGTGGGTTCTCCATACGTATCTAGAGGAGGACAGGGTCCATAGCATGCTCTTGGACGTCCATTTCCTACTCTGCAGTCTAAACGTCTTGTTGGGAGAGGATTTGCCAGGTGACTGTGACAATACACAGTTACAAACAGAAAGCTGGGTATGATGAAAAGGGAAGGGATTTGAGTGCGCATTGGATAGCAGTTGCAGTGGGACTCAACAGCTGGTTTACAAGAAAGTTTCGAAGCAAGCAACTTGGCTGAAGGGCTTTAGCAGCTCAGCAGCCATCGTCTTAAGTCAACAACTCAACAGGGAAGAAAAGGAACGGTTGTCTAAGAAACCTCCCTTCTTTGACGACCACTAAGCGTAAAGAATGCGTCCTGGTCATTGATTGTTCACGACCGGTTAACACATTTCACTGCTAACAACTGGTTTCATTAAGAAGCGTGGCATACATACAAGACTTTACGTGAAGAATACAAGAAAATCTTCACAGGGGTAGAATCAAAGGCTTGAACGCCTGCAGTATAAAGATTCTCAACCCACCAGCGATAAGCTTTAAGCGCTCAGATATGTAGGGAATGCACTCGAACTGCTGAAGACAAAAGTGTTAGAGAAACACAAGGTGCGTTTTCGATATCCTCCAGAACACGAGATAGGCGTATGAGGTGAAAGTCATGGGTGAAGTGAGGACGGCTAGGATCAGATGCTCCGAGTCACCAGAGCTACCCGGTTTCAATCACACACAAATGTGCACTCCTAAACACGGACCAAAGAGTATGTTCTTCACTTCCAGGCCGTCATCATACTTCACCTACAACTATATTCGAATAATTTGCAGAAACGACGACGAGCAACAGCTCCGGACTCACCGTGGCGCCAACTGCGGCACTGGTACATCGGGAGGTGTAGATCGCCGTCGTGCATGTCACATTATCCGACCAGGGCACTCCACCGAAGCAGCGAAAGCCCTTTCAAGTAATTCAACCACGTAGATTCGGCCTGAGTACCTTAAGAGCTTACATCACCTGTCCCTTCAATAGTAATGAACATAGAACAAAACACAAAGGAGGGTGTAACCTCTTTCGCTGAGCCACGACAGATGTGCTTTTGTCCCGGGGACGTTGGCACACACTCAGCACTTGGATCTGCAGATCGGGAACTTCGCCGCCGAACAAGATCCGATTCAAAATTTTGAAACAAAAGTTACTTTTCGATACGAAACAAGAATTTTTGCTGGTTTTGGTTCAACGATGACAGAACTTATGGAGATACCGGTATCCTTGGTAGCCGAGGACATGCAAGTATGAAAGATGCCAGCTTTTTCGATAAATGAGGCAGCCACACGTTTCCACCTTTGTGATTTCGATTGCTGTTTTTGCTTTCATCCGTCTCCAATGGAGACTCTCCATATCACCCAGCCTGCTCAATTTGTTCGAAGCCATTCCAACTCGGAGGCCCAATCTCCGCGTCCTTCACTCCTGTCTGCTTCATGCCAGAAGACGGCCTCGTGATTGAAGGCCGGTGCTAACATGGCGTTGCGATCTGCATTTTCGATTGCTCTGCAGCGTAGCCGTGGCGCAAGCTCTTCCTATGTACGCTCCTTGGCTACGCTCAAGTCAACAACACCGAAAGAAGCCGCAGCCGCTAGCCCAGAGCCTACTCCAAAAAGCGAGGAGGCATGGAGAGTTTCGAACTATTCGGGTTCGCATGGGGGTCTATCCGACAAGGATCGTATATTCACAAACCTCTATCGTGATGGTGACTGGCGCCTAGACGGAGCCTTGAAGCGCGGCGATTGGCATAGAACGAAAGACCTTGTACAGATGGGACGCGATTGGATAATCAATGAGATCAAGGCGTCTGGGCTTCGCGGACGTGGTGGAGCCGGCTTTCCTTCAGGTCTCAAATACTCGTTCATGCCGAAAGAAAACCCTGACGGTAGGCCTAATTATCTTGTCGTCAACGCAGATGAATCTGAACCAGGAACTTGCAAGGATCGTGAAATCATGCGATCGGATCCTCATAAGTTGGTTGAGGGCTGTCTACTCGTTGGGCGTTCCATGAGCGCACGAGCTGCATACATATACATCCGCGGTGAATTCATTGACGAAAGAAAGAATCTGGAAGTAGCGGTGGCGGAGGCATATTCAAAGGGGCTGCTAGGCAAGAATGCGAGCGGATCCGGCTACGATTTTGACGTTTACGTCACTCACGGCGCTGGCGCATATATCTGCGGTGAAGAAACTGCCATGATTGAAAGCTTGGAGGGGAAACAAGGAAAACCGCGTCTGAAGCCTCCTTTCCCTGCTAACATTGGGCTCTATGGATGCCCGACAACGGTGACCAATGTCGAGACAGTTGCCGTGGTTCCTTCGATTCTCCGTCGCGGTGCGGACTGGTTCGCATCCTTTGGGCGTAAGGGGAATGCGGGTACCAAACTGTTTTGCATTTCAGGTCATGTCAATAATCCTTGTACCGTGGAGGAAGAAATGTCGATCCCGCTGCGGGAGCTGATCGATCGACATTGCGGTGGTGTCCGAGGAGGTTGGGATAATCTGCTGGCAATCATCCCAGGAGGTTCTTCTGTTCAATTAATGCCAAAGGATATCTGCGAGGACGTCTTCATGGATTTTGATTCTTTAAAGGCTGTGGGATCCGGTTTAGGCACTGCGGCCGTTATTGTTATGGATAAGAGTACAGATGTCATTGCCGCGATTTCACGCCTTTCGTATTTCTACAAACATGAGTCGTGCGGGCAATGTACTCCATGCCGTGAGGGTACTGGCTGGCTTTGGATGCTTATGGAACGAATGAAGCAAGGAGACGCAAAGGTGGAAGAAATCGATATGCTCTGGGAAATCACCAAGCAGATTGAAGGACATACTATTTGTGCCCTTGGTGATGCTGCTGCATGGCCTGTTCAGGGGGTGATCCGTCACTTCCGCCCAGAATTTGAACGACGCATCGCGGAGTTCCAAGCCAAGAACGCTCAGGCAGCAGTTCTATGATAGCATTCAATAAGTTTCATGTAGCCAACGAGGATATTGGTAAGAAGCCTGAGGGTATTCCATCTTGCACATTTTTTGAATACAACATGCAGACTTATGCATGGGAACATGTAGTCATACAGTTTTCCACCTCTATTAGGTGCATGATTAAGCTCATAATCTTCGCTGCGGTTCATAATATCTGGAACTACTACGTTTTGATCCATTTCATTTGCTTTACTAGTCTGCAGCTCAGATTTTTGAATGTTCAGAGCATCTTCCTTAAACCTGTACTATTTCACATACTATTTAATTCCTTCCTTTTCTATCACGAACCTAACGGTGCTTTCTATGCCTTTCGACTTCGCTCAGCATCTCGCAGCCCGAGAAACCAACGATCCTATTACAAAGAAGCATAATTTGTCGAGTTTTGAGGCAAAATGTCTGCCCATCGAAAACCCCCATCAAAGATTGCTCAAATACACGTGCCTCTTTGGCATCTCTACATGTCAAAATTAACGAAGGTGACGTCGCTGGTGACGCTGGACCACTATACAATTGTCAACGAGTGAGAGCCACTTATTGTCTTCCACCGGTGTCGTGCTGATAACGCGCAGTACTAGACTAGCAGTACTGGTAAAGGATTGCAACGTAGCGCCTACGCTTGGCACAAGCGAGATGCAAGCGCAGCTAGTTGAATGGGAGAGGTGACCCCGTCGGCCATTCTCATGTGAATAAGACCGATTTCTCTCAACATGTTTAGCTTGATGATTTCCTTGTCGACCTTCATGGTTCTAGCGACGCGAAAAATAGTTTGAATAATGTCAAGAGGTGAGTAACCTTGGTTGACCAGAAACATAACCTTTGCCAAGGCCTTGTCGATGTCTCTCTCCAAGCACAGAGTAAGAAACTCGGCGGCTACCTTAGGGTGCGGCTGGTCACAAACCTTGTTGAGGTTTTTCTCATTGACGAATCCGAAGCCGTTAAAGGTGCTCTGAATGTTGTTGAGCGCTATACGCATGTCACCGTCTGCGGTGAATACAGCGGCATCAATTCCACTTTGGTCGTAAGGCACCTTTTCTGAGTCGAGCACTGTCTTCAGTCGGGTTGCAATTTGTTCGTCCGTCAAGCGGCGAAACCGCACTACTGCACAACGGCTCTGTATGGGCTCTATGACTTTAGACGACAAGTTGCAGGCGAGTGCGAAGCGGGTGGTATTGCTGTGCAGCTCCATTGTGCGCCTCAAAGCCTGCTGCGCGGCAGGCGTCATAGAATCAGCCTCGTCTAGGAGAACAATCTTGTGTCGTCCGGGCGGAAGAGTTACTTTGGTCTGGGCAAACATTTTGATCTTGGTGCGCACGGTCTCTATGCCGCGGTCGTCGGAGGCATTGAGCTCGAGCACGGCGTTCTTGAGCTGATTTCCGAGGGTCTCACGAGCCAGAGCGAGGATGGAGGTGGTTTTGCCGCAGCCGGGCGGCCCGGCTAACAGGATGTTGGGCATGTTTCCATTCTTGGCGATCACGCGCAGGCGGTCTATGACGTCGGGGTTGCCGACGACCTGGTCGAGAGTGTTGGGGCGATACTTCTCCACCCATGGCAGTTCGTACGCTTGCTGGGAGGCTGTCTTCGACTGCGGTCTGCTGTTGGACTGCATCGCTCGCAAACCACGAAGTGGCGGAAACGGCAAGCTGTGGTACAATGGCAAACGCGAAGAGGAGTATCTATCGGGCTCAGGCGCTTCTGAGGTTCGTGCGGGGAAACGTTGAGGACTTCACTGATTGAGTTATGGTAGAGCCAGGTTTTGGCGCGAAGTACACGGAAGCGTGGTGGTCGGTTGTGTAGCTGTGCTCGTGGTACACGTGGACGGACGCCGTCGGCGGTCGAAATTCAGAGCGGCCGTTAAGCACTCTCGAGGCTCAGATGAACAATCGTGCGATCGACTCGTGCAGGGCGCCGTCGAGAACGTTCGCGGTCACGGCGCGGTCGCGCCAATACAAACGCGCCAGGTGTCGTGGCAACACCGGCGGCCGCGCGGCGCGCGCGTCTTTCAAGCGCTTGCGCATGCGCAGTGCGACAGCGGCCGACATCCAGCTTTCCCCCCCTCCCGTCGAGCCCTTGCGCGGCCAAGAAGCCCTCGTCACTTTCGCTTCCGCGCACCCCCTTCCCCATCCCGCCCGCCCCGAACTACTCCGATATTCGTCGTCTCCCGCGCCTTACGCGCGCGTTAGCGCCGCGTTCCGTTCCCAATCCTACTCTTCCTCCCCCCTCCGTCTCCGCCGCAGTGCTGGCGTTTTTCTTGATCGCGCACCGTCCGCACCCGCTTCCCGCCGTTCTCGTCTCAGCCGTTCTTCTCGTGCTCTCATCTTTCGTTGCCCACTCCCCGCTCATGGGGCGCCGCGCCAGCCAAAAGGCCGCGCGCAGGAAGGGCGCCAAGCGCCAGCGCGCCGCCGAGAAGCGTGCCGAGCGCGAACGTAACCGCCTTTCCGCCCGCAACGCCACCGACCCCGCCGCAGCCAGTCATCGACTTACACTTCTTAGAGAGGCCGTTGTCCGCGGCGATGCTCCCGCTCCGAGGGGCCTTACCAATCTAGGTAACACCTGTTTCTTCAATGCCGTCATGCAGAACCTTGCCCGAGTGGCCACTTTCCGCGAATACTTCGTAGGAAGCGCTCCTTGTCCTGGTGAAGGTCCACTCACTGTTGCCCTGCGCTCGTTTTTCGTCGCCATGTGGGACCTTACCTCTCCATCCGTGTTCAACCCATCTAAATTGTTTACGGAAGTTGGAAAGAAGAACCCCAACTTCCGAGGGCGCGCCCAGCAAGACTCTCATGAACTCATGAGAGTCCTTTTCGATGGCGTCGTTGAAGAAGAGAAACAGCGCCTGACCAAAGTTCACAGGGGCATTCTTCTCCCCACCCATGAGGGTGAAGTCTCGGACTCTTCATCCGACAGTGGTACACTTGCCTCAACAACCTCTCTAGAGGAAGTAACCGAAGAGTGCCCAGTAGTCGACGACTCTCCAGTTGTCTTCATCGGCCCGCAACTCTCTGGAGAATCATTTTCGGATGCTTCGAAAGCGTCATCGAGCACAGATTCTGCTAATACAGCGTCCGCCTCGCAGAACGATATTATGTCACCCGCAAGCGACGATAGTTCTGCCGATTCCACCGATTCAGAGCCGATTCCAACTGAAAAGCTCCTCACCATAATTGAGGGCACATTTGGTGGTACACTTTCATCAACTATAGTTTGCAGAGAATGCGGTTCGAAGTCATCAGTAACAGAGCCGTTTCTTGACCTCCAACTACCCCTGGTACCGAAAGAGGAGGCCAGTGAGGAGAACCTCAAGGCGCAAGCTTCTAAAATTGACCGAGACAAACCAGAAGAGCCTGAAGCGGTAAACGTTGCTGATGAGAAGTCGTCAGAGGCTCCCAAGTTTGAATATTCGGAACTAAAGCAATCAGCTGTGGCCACGACGAGCGTAGCACCACCTGCGCCGCCGCCTCCCCCTCCTTTGCCGCCTCCGCCGCGCTCTGTGCGACCAGCTCAAGTCTTTGGGATTAACTCGGATCCTATGGACGAACTGCGGAAGAAAGTGAATCCATACGAGGCTGAGCCAGTGCAGGAGAACCGCCTCATTGTCCATAACCCGAACATTTTCGACACAGATGATGCCGCACTGTCTTCAGATACAGAAGCTGTAATTGAAGACGACGACACGGACAGTTATTGCCTTCCGTCTTTGTTTGATGACGACTTCGATGATAGTCATGACTCGGCATTGGAAGCTGTGAAGGGAATGACCGCGTTTTCTACTTCTGAAGCAGCACGAGCACAAGATGAGAACAAGGAATTGCCAGAGAAGCCGCCCACGACCGTCCAGAGTGCTCGCCGTCCGTCCTCATTTATCTCGACATTTTTTGGAGGTTTTGGAGGAAGCACCACCGCTGCGCCCTATGGTTACAAATCTATCATTGGCAGCCTGGAAGAGTTCACGAAGATTGAGGTCCTTGAAGGCGAGAATGCATACGGTTGCGAAGAATGCACTAGGAGAGAAAAACTTCGAGTTGCTCTGCAGAGGAAAAGAGTTGTGACGAAACCTCTTGTAGATAAGGTTCGGAAGGTAGCCCAACAGATTGAAGCTCTTCCACTCGTGGACTCGTCATCAGAGCAGGGATCAGATGATTTAGACGAACGATCGCAAGGAAAGCGAGAAGCTCTGCAGTGCAAGATAAGAAATGTCGCATTCCAGTCGTCTGTTGGAGCTTCTCGAGATAACCATGCGTCCGATATAGTTTCTTCCCCTGTCACTAGCAGTGAGAGCAGCAGCAGCGTATGTTCCGATGAAGATGGAGAGTTAATAGTTGAAGAGGAGCTTGGGACTGAAAGGGGAAACTCTAGCAATGCCTCAGCGTTGAACAGGAAAGAAGAAGATAAACTTCTGAAAAGCGTCAAGGTTGACGTCCCTACTGTTCGCACTTCAGCTGAAAAACGGTTTATGATACGGAAAGCTCCCAATGTGCTGGCTATTCAGCTGAAACGCTTTATGCAAACTGGTTTTCGTGGTGGGCTGCGGAAGATTTCGGGCAGCGTTGACTTCCCTGTCCAACTGGATATTACTAATTTCGTGGACATTGACGACGAGGAAAAAGATGACTTCGAGAGCAATTCGCTCAACGTTACGAAGAGAAAACGAAGGGAGCGAAGCTGCACAGACACAGCAAAGTCTGAACGCTATAACTACATTCTTACAGGTGTTTGCGTCCACGGGGGTTCGCTTTCTGGGGGCCATTACACAGCTTATGTTCGTGAAGGAGTAGAATCTGATAGCAGGGGCGGGTGGTACTTCTGCAATGATTCAAAGATATCTAGAGCAACTGAAAAGGATGTTCTTAATAGCGAGCCGTACTTACTCTACTACGAACGCATCTAACTCGAGCGTATTTTCTTGTCTCATCTTGGGACCATTTGTTTGATCACTCACTGTTCGGGTCAGTAAACCATTTTTATGTGACCCGTTTAGAATGGAAGATCTCGTAGGTTTCCACTGAGGTTCAGGTACGAATTACCCTGACTTTTCTCAGGCCGCTCACCGCCATCATTACTCCTATCGTTTTTTGAAAAAGGTGTTTGTTCTGAACGAGACTGTAGGATTTCAAAAGTCGTTGCTCTAATGATTGGATCCTCTCGTTCAAATCCGTCTCTTCCCGTCCAGCAGTTCAGCCCCAGACTTCCGCTAACTCCAACCCGAACGCCTTTTCGTGCCCTAGATGCTGCTTTGGCCAAACTTCCCCAGATTTCGATATCGAACCAGCTTGTTTTGTCCTCATCGGTATCAGTAGGATCGTAATCATGAGTAACAGCCATAGAAAACGTGCATAACTGCTTGCCGGATGAAGTTACCTTGAATTTCGGATCAGCCCCAAGTCGACCTACAAGGGTGACTACGTTCAGGTTCGGTAAAGATGGGCTGGGCTCAATCTCAACGATATCATCCTCGTCTATTTCAAAATCCCACTGTGATTCAAGAAACTCTTCGATTTCCATGCCTTCGTCTTCCTCGTAACCCAGGTTTTGACAGCAATTCGGAAGTGTGATGGGACGCTTTGTGCGAGCGAAATGTCGTATCCGAAACCCATGGAAAGGCTTTCCACATAGGGGAGGTTGGGAAAAGAATGAGGTGTTATATCCACGAGAACTCCATAAAGAACCTGGAACAAAAGCACCAGAGCCTTCTCTGAGTTCGTGCTTCACACGATTTCCGACAACCATCAGCTGTATTGGCACCGCTTGTAACTTGAGTAGTTCGTTATTGTCAAAGTTGCCAAGAGAACGTAGAAGGCAGGAAACGTCAAAGGCGGGGGATCAATACCTTGTTTGCTCTAGTAGAGGATGTATCGAAGGGTAAGCAACATCGTCGACTTTCGTATCGTACATGTAAGTATACCGTCGGACCTTTGCACGTAAGACACATGGAAACTGTACGCGTCTTAGTCCATCTATTCAAACGGGTAAGGTTTCAGAAAGTCTTGTGTACGCATACACGTGTGTCCTCCGGTATTCTGTATACGGGTACGTGTAGTGTGTATGTAAGCCAGTTTTTGGGCTCAGTTACGTGTACGTGTAGAAGTGTATCCTTACAACCTTCTTACCCGCCAGTGCATAGTTTACCACATTGACTTTCGTACATGGACTGGCAACCCCCCACTGCCCAGTTTCGAAGGTTCGTGTACTCATGTGAAATTGCAAGGGATGATAGGAAGGCCATCGGTCTCCTTTGAGATCTCTTGGAACCGTTGCGCCAGCAGTTACTACGAAGATAGTAGTTCCCCCGTTCTTTCCGACTTTAATGCTCCCGGAGCTTCCTTTTGAAGCCGTTCTCTCCAAATCCTTACATCTTGCAACCATTCCTTCTGTCAAAGGTATCTGAACCTCTTCCAGGCTGTTAGCTAAGCTCAATCACCTTTGGGACTGCCAATGTGCTATCCACATCTTAATACATCTAAGACTGTGGTTGCGTGCTCATGTTGCAATAACATGATAACCGTGTCTGCCTGAAACAAAAGTTGACTATCCGAAGGTTGGGCTTCATTGTACACTAACAACACATATGGCAGCTTTTGTCTTCCCGTTTCTTGCCTGTAAAGCAAAGGCCAATCATGTCGGTTCTCCGTTAATATGGCGCTCTGGAAAGCATGACGTGTCGAAACGGCTTCTGATTTCTCCTCCAACTTGTCGCATGAGGAATCGCGAAGGATTTCAACTACCTCCCCGCATCCCATCGGATCCAACAGAACGGCGTCGCGCTATTGAGCTCCTGGGCTGCTGCACACAACGAAAGAACATGCGCCCAACAATTGCGACAGAACTGGAGTCGCTTGTGGGACAACTCCCACCAAATCGAGTTCTTGCTCAGCAATGGAAGGGCGCTATTCAACGTGACTTGGGAAGAGCAAATCGGAAAAGAGCTCCGACGGCTTTCAAGCATCGTCACCAGCTTGTACAGACTATAAAGCTATGTGGGAGTAATAGCCAAGTTTCCCGTTGCTTCATTCTATTAGAAGCCGTGAGAAAACGGTATCTTGCGAACGAAGCTCCGAACCCGAAATCACTCGAAGAACTAAACAAACTGCTAGGGTGCTTTCCGAAGACTTCTATCGAGGCACATCGCTTCATTCGCGCCCTAGCTCGTTTGCAGAGAGACAGGCGAATGCATGAGAAAACCCCTCCGCGAATTCCAGTGGAAAACTTCACGGACCTATATGAAGCGTCAATGCTCCTTGGTTCTTATGCTGTAAGAGGCTCTGTTGGCCGTCAAACAGATAGGCTGGAAGCCCTTCTCGGGGCAATGCCTCGAAACAAGAATATAGCCCACTCCTGGCAAAAAGTAATCAAATCTGCGATACGTAAGAAAAGCCGAAAACAACAGCAAGAGCAAAGAAGACAAGAGATAGAAACTAAGCGATTTGAGCGACAACTTCGAAAGTTGAGGAGAAAACGCTTGGCCTCTGTCGATGCTCAAGCCACATGTGCCAGTTCACAGCCTGAAAATTATCCTGTTCTTCAGGAAGTACATTCATTCAAACACTTCGATGCGAATAACGACCACAACAAGCGAAGGAAGTCCCAATCATTAATCTCGCAGGTTTCGAATTTCTTTGCGAGGTTTTGTGTTAGAGAAAGTTGAAACAAATCCGAGTGTTTGTTACATCCCATGCATGTTCATGTACTCAAAGGCCTCCCTCCGAGCTTTAGCTCTAGCTGCTTTCTTTCTTTCCGCCCTAACACGAATCGCCTTCTCGACAATTACTGGGTCAATCTCATGTGCGCCGCCACGACCAACTTCAATCACTCTATCCGCGTATTTCAGAAGCTCTCCCGGTTCATGAGAGATAATAACTACGGAAAATTTTCTCTTAAGGGACCCAAGGAGATCGGCAAGCTCTCGACGCCCAGTCCAGTCAACTCCTGCCAACGGTTCGTCTAACGCAAATAGCGCTGGTCTTGGGTCTCGCATCAACTGATCTGCAAGAGCCAGACGCCGCACTTGTCCCCCGCTAAGTGATCTTGGACGACTCAGTAGAGAAACATTTTGTAAGCCGACAGCGGCCATCACCTCGCGTACGTCATCGGGAGTCTTTTCAGGACGTCCCATGACGAGCTCGTCGAGCACAGTCGGTAGAAACAAGTAGTTAGAAGGATCTTGTAATACGAGTCCAATGTTATCTAACAAATGCTTTGGCTTCATTACTTTGCCATCCCACAAAACGGTTCCATGTCGTGGTCTAAGCTTTATCAGTCCAGTCATGATGTTGATCACTATTTGAAGATAATGTGGAAAAGGAAAGGCACATGCATGTCAGTACGTATCCGGCTCCAATTGGGATTGTGCTCAACATACCTGTGGATTTCCCAGCCCCATTTGCCCCTATCAGGAGCACGAACTCATTTGGGAATATCTTAAGATTCAGGCCTCGAAACAGCTGCACATCATAGTTATTGGGCAATCGGTACCATACATCCCGCAACTCCAGCAAAGGAACACGAGCAATACAGGCAGGGTCCTTTCCACCGCAGGCTTGTACTGCACCTTTCCTGCCCACAAGTCTTTGAGACACCCTTGCATTAGAACGCCGAGAAATCCTGAGACCAGGATGACACCAAATGAATGCGCTCATGCCGTGCATCAGAAAGTCAAACGCAGATTGGTTCGCAAGTGCGAGGGAAGTAACCGAGAATTGTACCTACAGAATTCGATGGACTGCTTACGAACTCCGTTTGAATTCCTCCCAGTTTAGAACCCTCTTCTCGACTCTGACAAAACCTCTACAAAAACCAGATGAGAATATCTATTCGAACAAGAATTCATTGTCTATCTATAGCACCTTCGCAGCACGACTTCGTAGTCAATTTCGAAAAATCTGAGTGTCAAATTTTCAATGCCTTTGGCAAAGTGCCGAGTACAAGGGTACAAGGGTAGCAGTCAACAAAACTGTTCTTTCGCGGTTGGCCGGCCTCTCGACGAAAGACAAGCCTACGCTTATGATACAGGTGTTTCAGAAGCAAGGAGACCCGGGGTCACTTCGAGGAGTCTGTGAAGACGCTACGAATCGTCTTCGAGTTGTGGAGTTTCTGTCCAAAACTGATATATCCTTTAAGAACCCCGTCATGGATCCAGCGGCTGGCATGCTCAAAGAAATTGCAAAGAGGAAAGCTGCCGTAGACCAAGATGCCAGAAAATGGAAGTCCAAAGCTGAAATAGAGGAGGAGCGTTGCATTGCCTACTACGAAAAGGAAAGGGAACACGAAGAGATGCAGGGAGCGAAAAAACGCCAGAGAATCGGTCCGGCGCCCCCGCCGGATCATTTCGATGGGAATGAATCGGTAGAACCTATTTCGGACCACGACAAAGACGCTAACAGAAAAGCCCTAACAGGACATTCAAACAAATCGGTATTTCCACACGAAAATCAACCAGATACTGGAACTGAAGAAAAGGCTTCGGAGATCGATTGCAGGATATCCGAGAGCTCTGCCGTGAAAAATGAAAAACAAGACGCTAGTCTGGCCTCTCGAACAACCCCCGGGAATGATGAGGAAGCACCTGTTAATAGTAAAGAAGACCAAGTCCATGAGCAAATACGAAAACACATTCGTGTGTGGAAGTCAGAGATAGAACAACTGCCAGAAGAGGAGCGTAAAAGAAGCAAAGGCCGAGCAATGGTAAAAACATTTGAGCAAACAAAGACATGGCTGAAACCCCTCGAAAAGTTGTTACGAAAGCGAAAGCTGAAGAAAACTATTCTAAATGCCTTAAAAGATATATTCGACGCTGCGGAAGAGAGGGATTACATGAAAGCAAGTAGACTATATCTTGAACGGCTTGCAATTGGGAACGCCCCATGGCCTATGGGCGCTACAATGGTGGGTATTCACGCTCGTGCCGCTCGCGAAAAGATAGGTGAAGACAAGATTGCTCATGTCATGAATGACGAACAAACACGGAAATACATCCAGGGTGTTAAACGCCTCCTGACCGTCGCGGAGCGCAACTTCCCTGCGCCTTGAGTTACGGATGAAATATACAACTATTTAGTTCGAATAGGGATATGGTCAGCTGACTCACGGCTCTACCAAGAACATATTGATGCAGCTGCTATCTCTTGCCGGGAGGTATTAGTGACAATGGTAGCTCATCAGGTACAGCAGAAATTCCCTCAGATCTTCCTTTCTTTATCAATGTCATGGCGACTGCGAATTCTTCCGCATCCAACAATCCATCTCTGTCAATATCCGCCAAATCCCAGACTCTTTTCAGAGTGCTCGGCGGTAAACCGCTTTCGAGCATTAGGTCGCGGACAGCTGTACCAGGCAAGGCGGGGGGTGTTCCATTGGGCTTTAGGGAATCGAATACTTTATCCCATTTCGCCTTTGCCGCAGATGTGATAGACCATTTCGCATTCTTCTCCCCACTCTCATTCTGCTCTGGGTCACCGAACGGATTTCCCCCATCGCGCTCGTCATCCATGTCTGCTTGGGCTGCCTTTCCAGTCTCCTCAGCCGCAATGCCAATCGAAAGCATAAGCTTTGGAATATCCCGAGCGAGAGCCCCTTCTGTGACGTCCAATAGTCGTTTCGATAAGTTCGGGAATTCCGACAAGTCAAAGGCTTCCAAACCGCTTCGGAACTTTTCAACAGACGGAAAGTCTCCTATTGCAAGACCATTCGCCTTTTGAACTTTGACATATTCCTCCTTCAAACGTAAAGCCAAACGTTCTTGTTTCTTCTTATGTCCCCATAGGTACGGCATACTTGCTCGTAAATGATTAACCAGCAAAGCATGTACTCGTGCGAGGCGCGCCCGTTTGACCAACTCATTGATTTTGCGAACGGCTGAATTCTGCGGCAAGTTCCGCAGGTCGTTGAGCAAATCCGCTTCTTCATCGTTAAACAGCTTTGCATTTGCCGCTCCGTTGGGATTCACAGGCTTATCCCAGAAGGAACCTATGTATACCCTCAAAACTTCCGGAGATCGTATCACTTTTCCTAGGGACCACATCAGCGCACCATATACGCGCATGAGCTGCTGCGGGTCAACCATATCAGCCTTATTCAAGACGATGCGAATCTTATCGTCATGAGATTTGAGGCACTCGATTACTCGTTTCAGCTCATCTGAGATATCAAGCTTATTCCCATCGAACAAAATCAGGATTCTGTCCGCTCTTTCTGCAAACCACTCAACAACGTGTTCAAATGAATAACCTCTCTCTACGCGCTGCTTTTCACCGCTGAGAATACCGGGGGTGTCGATGAAACTAATGTTATCCAAAATCGGGGCAGCAAGTTCTGATACTTCGAAGCGACTCAGAAAGCTTATCCCAAAGCGCGACAGCGACGTAAAGGGACGATCAAGGTCAACCGCAGCCGCATTTCCAGGCATGACGCCTTCAGCTTGGCCAGTTCTTCCAGCCATAACGGCAAGAAACCTATCTGTTGTGGGTTCTGGTCCAATTCGTGAACCGGGAAAGTCGCGTTGTAACATGTAGCGGATGAAAGAGGTTTTGCCGACTGAATAACCGCCTATCAGAAGCACGAAAGGACGAGCATCAAAATCACCATCAGTAAGTTCTGACGCATAAAACTCGGAAAACTTGTACGCTTGCTCGAGAGGACGGACTTTTGCCTTATATATTCTCTTTAGCGTGTTCATCGCCTCCGTATGTGCCTCCCTCTGTTGCAGAACGGAAGGGTCAGTAAAAGAAGATGAAATGGAGGCATCGCGGTGCAGACTGTTGGATGTTGAAAAGTTTCCCAATAACCTCGAGCGACGATCTACGGCATAAAGACAAACGTCGCATACGCGAACAGGGTCATGATGACCTTTTTCTGGAACGGGGCGTTTTCCGGATGAACAGGAGTGACAAAAAGAGTCATGGCACGAGCGGCAAGTATGTTTAGACTTGGTGAAGGTAAACTGGGCGCTGCAGCCAGCGCAATGGGTCTGGTCCATGCGGACGCGAAGCACGCACAGAGTGTATAGGCAACTCTACAGCGATTGCAAGAAGAGACTTCGACGCTCCAGAATGAGAAGTGCGCCTACCATCGTTCCCAGATCATGATCAAGAACACCGCGCGACGAAGATTCACAAGCACAGACAGCAGCTATCACATCAACGATGGAACAGGTTGGATTGCTGACAGCTCTACGATAAAAACGGTGTGCATGGTGCCGAATTATCAGAAACCTTGCTGTGCACCCAAACGCTCTAACGAATGCACGACTTCGCAATTGCACATCCTGAATCAGCAAAAGCTGCTGAACTCTACGACTCTTTCTTCGTTGGTTTGCTGCCAAAAATACTTCCGCCTCATCACGCACACCGCTTTCCTGAGCCATTGTAATGGGTCTACCGCCTTCCCAATCCTTTTCATCAAAGGTCCTTCCTTACAATAGTACTCCCGACTGCAACATTTTCCTTGAAATTTCGACCTATCTGTTCCTCCTCAATTTGGGGACCCCAGTATCCAAGAACTACCTTCGTAACACTAATGCACAGGTGTCGTAGAATACAAAAACACCCTCGCTTTCTCTGCAGGTACGAAGGTAGATACATTCTCAGGACGTAGATCTCCATGCGCAATGGTGTACGGATTCCGGCCTGCTCCCACAATACTGAAATTATTTCGAGCAGTTTTCTTGTTCTCTCTCTCTCTCTTTCTCTCTATGAGCACATAAGCATAATTACGACCTACTGCGAAACGCTTTGCTGAAAAAGCGCTCTCCCACTAGGAAGGCGAAGTATTGGCTTCCGTTGGAGGCTCGGCTGCGGATCTGTTTCTTGCTTTTACTGTATCTATGTCATAAACCAGAACACCAATGTGTTTGAGATGCTGTATGTGTTTCACGGAGTTGCGCTGTACCCATGGCCGTGGCGTTTTTGCTATATCAACAAGCTTTTGAGGTAAGGACGGTACTGCTACGAGAGAGATCTAACCTGCACAGCACTTAGCTTGTCCTAACCTTGTCGAAGACATCTGCCAGAGTCCATCTTTACCTAGCATTTGGGTCTGCTAAACCTTTTGCCCAAATCTTCATTAGTATCCTTCACAAAGGGAGCTCTTGCCCCCAATGGGTGAACGACGCGACCAATCTGCGAATTTGATTAGACGAGAGCCACTAATAGCCATACAAGATTCCAGCCTTTTTCGCGATAGAATACATCATGTATATATCTCTCTCTCTTTTACAGGTGCAGTAGTTTAATTTCATGTATATCAGTTCTCTAAGAAGCAGAACTACATCATGTTCTACTTCTTAGGGAACTCATTTTCACAATAAAGAAGCTTTTAACTCGAGAAGCAAATGAGAGAGAGAGAGAGAGAAGCAAAGCTGAATGCTGCAGCAATCCCTTTGAAACGAATTCAAAATAATTGGCATTGATATGCTTGTGAGAGCAGGATGAAGTGCTAGCTACACATACCGGTGTAGGCTTGCATGCTAGGCTGTCCTTGGGCGTATATATGTGTGACCATGCTGTTCCTTCCAGGAGGATCCTAGAACGTCACTTCATCTACGTAGCAAAACGCTCGCAGTCGAAAAACCTGAAGGACATAAACTAGTTAAAATAATGTAACTTAGAACTTTCTTGTTGTGGTGCTGGGTGTAGCATGGCCATCAGTTTGTAGTTGAAAGGAAGAGATTGGCCCTCTTGGGTATCCGAGTACAAGGGTAGTTGCTACGGTATAGAGGTGTTTTAGGTGTCGGGGTCCTTTATGAGGCATTGATGTATCCTACATGTTTTGTAAAAACAAAAACATACGAATCGATGACACGCATTTGCGCAGGAGGTGGCAATCTGCACATCTTCGTAAAACAAAAGAAGACCAACATCATCTTGTCATTGGTTTTACCACTGGACACATAAATATTACCAGCAACTCACGGTAAGCTGTTTCAAACGAGAAATTGCTCACAAGGCTTTAAGATTATAGATAATCCCTTACTCTTCGCATCAAAGAAAAACCTCGCAAATGTTAACACTATCGAGGGTTTATGGGACGCTCACCTATCGCGTTCTATAGCTTTCGACCCTCACACACCGTCTTTTTGTCTGTTTACAGTGAAAATGTTCCCAAGTATGATAAGGTTGTCACATCTTGAAAAGTCTGTTCAGTGACTCAGTCTGTCTTGAGTTGTCTTTCATTCTTCCTCTCTCAGTGATGATTGGTTAAGTTATCACCTCGGGGAAGGAACCAGCTGCTTGATCCAGCTATGCAATTTACACAAGAGATAAGGGAGGAGCATCCTCTCCTCTTTGCAGCCACGAACAATCGGAAACTTGTTAAGCTACTTTCGCCTCTTTAACGCAAACGACAATTCTTTGATACCTAGAGAGACAGTATTACAATTACGGATCTGGTGATGAAATCCTCTCCTTGGCCACGCATATTATAGGGTTATAGGATACGCCAGTCTCTGGCTACAGTGACATTGAAAGGCAGCTCCAGGGTAAGAGTCTCCGCGTATTTTACCATCACCTTGCTTTACGTGCTTATCCTCGCAGACAAAATGTCCTGCAGGTTCAGAACGCCTTTTGAGCCCATCCTTCCTTGCACTGCGTATACCTCAACTTTGTTTCTGTTCTTACTGGTTCTGCTGTTTCTCACGTGCCATGCCCTACCAGCTAAGATTACCCCACCACCGAATAGTCGGAACCTGTCAGTGAGCCTTCCTCTTTGGGCTCAGGGTCGTCTTTTTGCTATTTCCGACACGGCCCCGGTCGCCAAACACCTGCAGCATGATCCCGACTACCTTGACGCCCTTGGTCTACTCACCAGCTTCTTGTCTTCGGTTGAAGAACAAGTCAGCCGTGCTCGCCGAAACAGTAATTCGATCGACTTCGGTCGGTCGTGTAATGTCCGACCTGCATCATGGCATACCGCCACCCATTATGTTGCCTCGAATCGCGGATGGCCTGTTTCTGAAGTTAACGAATCTCCTTGCATAACTGATTATTACGGCGTTCCACCCTCATTTCCTGTTTCCGCTGAACAAATGCGGGAGACTGTTGAATTAGGATTTGCAGCCGCGGGAAGACATGCGTATCGCATCATGCTCGAGGCCGTAGGAAACTGGACCAATGCAGAAGTTGATGTCAGCTTGCCCTTTGAGTTTCCATCGCAGACTTGTAACTTGAACAACTATGGTGGTTTTCGCTTACAAAAACAATGTTGGACTTCTCTTCGTCTGACAAGTCAGCCTAGCGAACTTCATCTTCCGGATGGCGAACGCGTGTCAATAGATGAAGTTCACCGTGTTGCGAATCGAACAATTGTGCCTGCTTTAATGATTCTGCCAATAAACCCCGGCACTGGCGAGGTGCATAGCGTTACTAACCGTGCCACGACTATTCTCACTATGTGGGGTGGCGCAGTAAATCCTTTCTCTCGGTTCGAACCGTCAACGGCCCATGAGAACGTGGGGTTGAAGGCGGCATTAGCAAAGGGGGCTAATTTTGCGCAGCAAATGGAGGATGTCATAGTGGCTTCTAATACTGCTGTACTCGCGTTTCCCCTAGTGTTGAACTTGTTTCCCGTTTCGTTGGTTACCAATTGCCAAAAGTGGAAATTGGTGATGTATGTTCTATTCAGCGATTTGTTAACGGCCTTGCCAATGCTCATAAAAGGTATTGAGCTTTGGTGCATTGGAAAAGCACGTTTTACGGAGGTTGTAACTCGTATAGGTGATACTTTTGATGACGACACAATTGCCGCTGAGATATGGCTCGCTACGTGCCGAGTTAACCACGACGCCCAAACAATCGGCATCGTGTTCATGACAGTATCCTGTTTAGCTGTGGTTGTCGGGGTTGCTTTAGAAGCGATAGCGAGATCACTGATGTCCCGAGCGAGAAGACGAAGACAGCAAGAAATGGAAGAGATGCAATACCTTGCACAACATGAACGAAAAGGTTGGAAGTATTATAACGAGGTTTGTCAATCTCGGCGCTGGATGACAGAGGATGGTGCGTCCATATTCGCAGTAGGAACCGTGCATGATACTTGGACGCCGATTTCGACACGGCATCTTCCGTGAAGACTACTATACAGCTGTATCATACTCGAACTTTCAAGAACCATGAAGATGATCTGTAGCCCTTTGCATTCAAATGAATGAAATGTACCTTTGTACCTTTACCAAAGGTAGTCAAACGCGCAGAGAAATTGCGCATTTTCGGTTAGTTCCATGTTAAAACTGCCCATTTTTGAACATCTTGCTTATTAAGTTCGAAGCGAGGGACAGCGACACGGTACGGTCGTACTTGATGTCTCTTGACGAAACAAGCAAACGCTTTTCTCTGGAAGCCAGATTCGCATGGAACACAGCGCAAACGTCTTCTAGCCATGCGTCGCGCGCACCCGCGTCGAGACCAGTTGAGTGTGCAGAACGCGCGACAGCTGTTCTCCAAGACGACGCGGCTCCAGGCTACGGCTCTCCTGCTGGTCATCACCTCGGTGATATTACTCGGCGCCAGATTTGTGGCGACAAATCGCGGCACATGTAGTGCCAACCCGCGACAAGCGCACTGCCCGCACCCTGTGGCGTGCAGAGATCATGCGCATGATATCGAAGTACCGCGTGCGTTGGTGGTGATATCGGCCGGAGCGTCGCGTGCTTCTTCAACTGTTCTGTACAACGCGTTGCGCATTCTGCTGCGAATACGCGACCCGAACACGGTGGCGGGGTGGTACGTGGATCTGATGCATCTTTACGACTCGTATGCCAAACCGATGGTGAGGAATGGCTCTGTTGCGAACATGGCTGAGGCGAGCCGCGTGGACGCGTTCAAGGCGTTGGGCAGCGTGCTCATCAAAGTACACACGGTTCGCGACTGGCACGTGTTCTTGGGCGGCGGCAACATAGAGCCAGCGATGGAAGGGGTGGCTGACGCTGTGTTCGTAACGCATCGCGACGTGAGACAAAGCGTACGCTCAATCCGCGACATGGGCTGGGGCGTTCGTGTGTCAGAGGCGCAGCGCGCACACCCGGACTTCTGTCGCAAGAAGCTGTCAGACGAGCCCAAGAAGTACCTTATGGTGGAAGATTTTGAGCAAGAAGGCACGTGGGTAAACCTCGCTCGCACGCAGCTACGTTGCCGGGAAGTGATGCTTCAAACGGCGGGCAGTAAGCTGGCGGAGGACCTGAGGTCGGAGGACATGGCGCGCGCGATGAAAGGCAACCTGACCGCGCTGCTGCGGCAGCTGGGCTCGCATCTGGACTTCGACTATTCCGACGCAATGCTGGCGATGGCGGCGCGCGAGCTGTCGCTGTTGCGGCCGGTGGCGTGCGACAGCGGCTACGACGCGGAGATGAGTGTCAACCCGCTCACGCACATGCACAAAGCGCACACTCGCGCCGTCTCCACGTCTGCCGAGGGCCGTGAAGCGCTCGACGCCATCGACCGTCGCGGCGCCGCCGCCATCGAGCGCGACTCGCTGTGCGGCGCGTGGCTGCGCAGCTTCGCGTACGTGTGACGCGTGTTCGCTGCTGCCACGTGTGCTTGCGGTGGAGCGGTGCGAGCATCGCTCGTCAGCGCCTGACGTGCCCACGCAGCGCGAGGCGGCACGAGCACCGCAGTGCACTGCGGCCCCGCGCTTTCCGCCGTTCGCGCGCTGTGCTCTCGAGACGCGCACGGCAGCCCGTTACGCCGCCCACCTTACAACCATCGGCGCCTTCGCACCCTCCCCTCACTTTTCTTCAGCCAGCCCTTGTCTCTCTCTTCTCCATTCTGTCCCCACCGTTCGCCCCTACTCCCCTTCGTTCGGCTCCCCTTCCCCTCACTTGGCGCTTGGCGCCTGCCTTCTTGCACCCTCGCGCCACGCGCCTCGCGCCCCGATCGCTCTCGCCACTCGGCTCGCATTTCTCTGTGCTCATTGTTCCCAGCCGAGCTCTGCACATGCTTCTGTCGTAGATGATGGGCGCTGACAGTAGACGACATCGTACCGGCGAGTTAGCCGCTGTGCTCGATGAATCGCTCGGTGATGCTGACACCCCCAACGGCAATAACCCCGCGCACCAGCTTGACGATGCCGAAATCGAAACACTTGCGCAGCAACAGGAGCAATCGCGTCGCGCCTTTGACGCCGTCCTCGAGAAAAGTTCGCAGCAATGGCGAGCCGAAACCGATCCCAAGGTGCTTGCCAATGCGCTTATAACCATTCTCGATCAAATAAGAGGCCCAGCTCTCACGCGCGTCGGTCCTGACACTCATTCCAATCAGTCCTCTCAGCCGCAGCGCGATGCGCAACGCGCTGCAGAAACTGAAGATGACGATCACGATATGAACATAGACCAATACGATGACGCTAGCGACGCGCCTTTGGAACAACGTCAAAATGGTCATGCTGCCCGCGATGAGCGTCTCACCTCCTCCATTGCCATCAGAGCGAAGTACATCCCGTTACGCTTGTCGCAAGCAGAACGCAAGATCTTGCGTTTGGTTGAAGCCGCGCTTAAGGTCAGTGAGTATACAGATGTTGTTGATGTTTTGGCCACATCGCGAATGAAGACCAGGCAGAGAATACACGCACAGATTAGAGACTTGTGCTCCATCCTTACTGGGTTGGCAGTTGCTATGGACTACAACAAGGGTCAGAAGCTTGTGAAGGATCGTGACTTCGCTGACAACCAAGCTTTCTTTCAAACCGCATTTGAGATTGCCCGCCGTCACAAGGTGGCCAACCCCGAAAAGAGCCGTGATACTTATGGGAAGCTTATCCACATGTTGCAAGACTCCGTGAACGACGAAATCGTGCGCCTTCTTGAGTTCTCGTGCGTCAAGCCTCTCGTGACAGTGGCTTCCTACTTGGAGGAACGTGGTGGTCTTGAACTTTTGGATGACCCTCTGATTGAAAAGGCAACTGCCGAAATTATCCCTGACGGAAAGACTAGACGCACCGTACAACGTGAGATTCAGGCCAAGGAACATGCCGTTTCTATTCTTGCGAAGCGATACAGGAATGGTCGCATTCTCGATGAAGATGAAGTACGTCGTTGCCTGTATTCCATTGGCGACAACAATGCCTACCTGCGAGCAGCTCGAGACCCTTGCGATACGATGATCAAATACCTTCACTCCTACTTCAAGCCTGAGCGACCCGCTGACAAACGTGATAGTATCGCCATCACGGAAGGTGTGGCAGGGGCCCGCTTAACTCACGACCACGTTAGACAATTCCGATACGTCTTCCAGAGCTTGGCCTTGTGGCGGGAAATTTGCCATGAAATGTACAGACTATGGTATCTCAGTGAAAAGGACTTGCTCGATTCCAAGAATCCCTATCACTTGCGAAACACCGGTCAGGGTCTCAACAGAGTCCAAGCAGCTCCTAGTGTTTCACGGGCCATGTATGACATTCTAAATACTGTGCAAAGACGGGTCGGAAGATGGGTGGGCTCTTCGGTTGTGCATCTGGGAGACTACAACGTTCCAAACGCTCTAACTTTCATCGACAAGTATGCACAGGTTCAAAGAATTTTGGGGCCTTTGACAACGTGTATCCGCCGCATCGGCGAGATCGCCGCCGATGACAAGAGCATTCAAAAGTATATCAACGAAACATTTGGAGGAGTGGAGCCCGCCCGGAAGCTTATCTTGAAGGACTTCTTTAGACACGCGTTTGACGGTAGTGGTGCAAGTGACTGGTTTAGTGCTGGTTCATGCATCGACGGAAGACTAACTAGTGCTTGGAATTGGTGCAGCGATATCGAGAAGAAGATATACTGGCCTTTGTTTTTGCTCACGGGGTTCACCGGGTTTGATGGTGACTTTTGAGGGAGCATTTCCGTCCCCGCGGTGATGTATAAACTATGACCAACTATTATCAGTCATCTACAAGTGTTCGATCTCGAATTCCCGCCGCCTCGAGGATTGGGTCCGAGAAGCATATTGAAAACTATTTCACGTCTCTGCAGGCCATTCTGGTGACAACTGAGTCAACTAGCGTTCCACACTCTAACTCCTTTTCTGAAATGCCATAAACCTTTTTCACTGCGATGTCGTCGACGACATGCTTCAAGCAATTTTCGGTTGCTGGCTTCTCTTCAGCCTTGATATAGTAGCGGATCTTTTCTAATACGGTATTCTGAGGATTCGGAACAACAACCAGAAAATCAGATGTGTCATCCTTGATACCGAAAGTTTTGAGAGCTTTGCTAATGTTTCTGCTTCCAGACAGATTATATATTATTTCAGTGAATAAGTTTCGCGTGCTCATAGAAGATGCTTGCTCTTTTTGAGACACAGGAAACGTTTTAGGAAGAAAGATTAGGAAGAACATGCTGGTTAGAATAAATGGATCACAAACCCCTTTGTTGGTTCCATCACAGACTTACCATCCTGAACGGCTTTAGAAACAGCTATAAGAACAGGAAACAAATCTGGAATCTGCGTGGTTCCAATTAAGCATCAAGAGGAGCAACCGTTGTGTTTTGCGAGACGCCACAGTGGAGAGGTAGTCAGTTCTATTTTGTGAGGTTCAACCGATTTGATACTGGGTGGGTAAACGTACCAATCGAGCTTGAAGAAAGGCAGCAGGTATCTCACCGGCCAGGATGAGAGGCAGAATATCCTTTGCGTTGTTTACATTTCGAAAGAGCAGGATTTCCGTTGAAGTGTCGTTCCCAGAGTGGAGCTCGTAGCGCATGGCGGCAAGAAAATTGCCCTATACTGCTTCCCAGCTGCTTTTCGATCTTGAGAATCTGAAGTTTCTCTTGAGAAAAGTCTTGGGGGGGGCTTTGTTTTACGAACGTAGCGCTTATGGCGTCTTGAATCGAACAGCAGGTGATTGAGATGTTGCCCCGAAATCGCAATAGTTTCGCCTTGCAAATTTGCTACTTCCTGCTTTTTGTACAGATTGCCCCCTAGTCGGGGCCCGAGCCTCGAGCCGACGGCCCCGCCTCAATGATTTCCGCACATGATTCGGTTCTTACATAGCCGCCGTACCTTCATCCTCGAACAGAATACGTTTCTTTCGTTCGAACAAGCCTTTTCGTTTTAGTACGCCTGCAGTTCTCAGCCCGACATTTCGAAATCGGTGTGAAGTTAGGCAAGGATGAAATATCCTTCGCAGTTCTCTGTCGGACTCAGTGCTGCACTGCTTCAGTATTTGCGTGCACCTTAACTGTAGCTGAATGACCACGGGATTGATCCTCATGTTGTTCCTTCTCGTTTCGTATATCTAACCTGATCATGTGGGCCCTGACCCTGAGGGTCAAGCCACACTCCAAATAATCTCACAGCCCTCAAGCCGGAACCAAACTATCAAAGAACAGAGTACCTTTCGTCCATTTTTCACATACTGTACCTGCAATTTTGTCGAAACCACCATATCATCGATGCTCCCTAAGCATTCTCTTCTCACGCTCTCGTGGGGGTGGATACAACCATATCGGGGATTACTATTTCGTTTAAGAAACGCAATAAATGCATTTCTTGATACCTGGCGTCATCGACCAGCTGCAACTTGATCCAAATCCCAACTCTCACCTATAACACAAGCTTGGCCCATTCCATGCCGGATTTTTCCGTATATCTGTCGAAGTTTCTCTGAAGCAGGTGATCCGTGGTTTAGATCGCGGAAGAATTACCGCTTATCCTCCTCCACCAAGTTTGTCAGTGACAGATTCACTTGTCCGTTGATAATTATTATCTAGGACAGAAAGATGTGGAGTACTACTATGTTAATGCACCGCAACAATGCCAAGGCTCAAAATACGGGCCTACTTGAGCGGCCCGACTTTAACAGAACGATTTAATATATCTAGCTTGATTATCTCAAGCAGAATGAGGTCTTCATCTATATACATCAGTATAGAGTTGTCTTCTCAGTCCATTACGCTAATGACTTGTTTTGGTTTTCAGATATTTCGCAAGTTCGTATTTGCTCTCTTAGTTGTTCCGGGGTGAGGGCGTTCCCCTCCGTATTAACGAAACACATGTCCAGATCTTTTGTATCGTCCCACAAGGTGGAAATTACTGCAATCTCAGCTGTGGTAGATCTGCTGACTTCCCCGTCAACACAATCTCCCATTTTGAACAGTAGTTTCGGTTTATTCGGGTTCGGCTCCGCCCTCAAAGCACCAACGTTGGTGTGCGGGCCACCTACAAGTCGGCCAGGGCGTAGGATTGCGTAGGCGCATGAGAGGCGTTTTGCCGCCTCAACCACATGCGATTCACCTTTTCGCTTAGCGTCGAGTACACCAAAAGCGTTCAAAATGAAATATGGAAAGGAAGACTTCCGAGCAACTCCAATCGATGAGACATAGACAATACGGCGAATGCTATGCTTATCGAGCGCCTCTAACCAGCGTGAGACAGCTACATCATCAATTGCAGCGGGGGTATTCCCATTTCGCCAACTCTTTGAGGGGAATGCTGTTGTTCCCACACAGACAATCATATACGAAATGTTGCGAAATGCATTTCGCAAGTTGTCCAGTTCTTCTGAGGATGGAAGCCTCGTAATTTGAAGTGCGGAGTCATGTGATGGTAAACACTTATTCGCCTTCAGCGGGTCTCGCACAAACGCGTTCACGGTAGTTACAGAAGACGAGGCGCTTCGAGTGCTTTCTAGTAGGCGTTCAACTATAACTCTCCCCAATCCTCCGGTCGCGCCCAGCACTCCAGCTTGCGAAGCTTGGAAAGGTCTACGCCGCGTGACACGCGAACATTGTCTGACGCGATTCGTTGGAAGTGGGTTAGCAACTATGAAACACGACCTCGACATCTCGGATTCCCCCGTGCCAGGATGGCGCTGCAAGCCGCGTGACGAAATCAGTGCGTGCATGGCGTTCATGACTTTCCATGCAATCATTGCATGATGCACCCAAAGTTCATCGTCTAGTTAGCCAGCGTTGTCGTTGCAGACAAAAATTGAATCGATTTTCGAAGTAGATTAATTTGCGCAGTGGTCTTTGTCAAACAGCATTACAGTGGTGAAACAGTACTTGAGCCGCCGACGTAGTGAGAACGAAGAAAAGTTTATTCAGTGCTCTCCTTCCATAGGTTATGGGCCTCACGCTACAACTTCGCCCGACGAACTCGTTCCTCATCTACCACCTCTGAATAACCCTTTCTCTTGTTTCCCAAGCACGCCCCCCACCACGGCCAACCGCGATCCCGTACTGCCCGACGAGACCGTCGCAACTTCTTTAAACTTACCAACAAATTACATTGCAACGCTTGCATCAATTCAACGAACACTTATACACCAACCAACATGACAGGACATCACTCAACCCCCACCACGCACAGCGACAATCAATAACTCCCTTTGACCAGCCAACGTACGCACCTTATCAATCTCTCACGACAACCGATAACGACAAAAACTACAAAATCTCCCAACTCAACCCTCAAAATTATGTACAATGATACTCCTTTTCTGAGGTTACGCCGCAACTATTAAGACCATCCCCAACCTCGAACAAAACCCTTCTCTCCCCACCGAATAACAAGCCCTCGAACTATATTATGACAAAAAGAACAAGCTTCTTGCGGTTATACTGTCTAGCGTTCCCGATGATATTATTTATCTCATCCTCGTACCCCAAAATCGCCTCTACGCATGCTCTTGTCCAGAAGATCATTGCCGACAACAATCAGTTCACGCAAAACGATCATCCATTTCTAAAGACCGAAGCAGAGAGCATCAGCACTGAGCCCACCGACACCATCTTTGACCACCTGCAGAAACACCTCAACGTCCGAAAACAGATGATAGCAGCCAAATATTCTCGCATTGAGGATGAGAAAACCACGGTTGACTTCATTATATCTGGTCTCCGACGCAATTCTTTCTACGACACTGTTCTAGGAAACATCCTAGGCAACAAACCGACTACGATCAAAGATTTCACTCGTCGGCACAAGGACATAAGTACACTTTACACCCCCACACCCGGTTCAGCATCCTCCACCAACGTACCGACCACAACATTCACCGGGGACTACGTAAACTCGCTCACGTCAATTCACCCGCCCCTACAATCGTCCCTATTGCCGCGGTCGCGGCGCATACCGTGCTATACCTCAAAATCAACTTTGCCGATTCTATACCTCCCTCGGCATCCCATGCTGACACACAGACAACAAATGCTGTGATCACCGAAACCCCAAAAATCAGGTTAGGGCTCCTATGGCCAATCTAGCACACATTCCATATGCATATGCCCCCTATCCGTACCCATACCATCCACCGATCCCTCTACCCTATACCGAGGCTCCCCAACCTCGAGCAGTTCCTCCACCTCCTCCTCCACCCCAAACGGAAACAATGTCTGAAGCCGGTACCGAAACTACGGGTACGTACATTCCTGACAGCGGTGCCCATCCCTCACATATCTCTCACCCCACTCCACTCATGAACCCAATCCACTCACAAACACTAACCCGCACCGCCAACAATGCGCAGACACCGTGCACCCACCATGGAATCATCCGCATCCTCCCCAGGAAGAGTAACAGACCCATAGTTACCAAAGCTGTTGTCAACCCGGCAATCAAACATAATCTCATATTCTTCCATGATCTAGCAAGTCGTTACGGACTAGTTCTCTTCACACCACAAAACAGTTACGTCCTCAACACTATGACTAACCCTTCGGCTGTTATCACCAAAGCCAGATGCCGTCACAATCAGTATCAATTCAGAGGCTCCCTCGAGAACATCACCAAAGCGCGCACCGCACGCACCATACCGCAGAATTCCCGTCGACATGCACGTAAACCTAATGTTCACCAACACACCTCCAACCCCAAGTCCAAATCCCACCAACGTTCACTACCAAGTATCCGCCCCCCACCACCCCCACTGCCGATTTTCAAACCCAGGCAACCCTCCCACACCTTACGCGCCCTCCCATCACTAAGCAACGCAATCCACCGACGCATATCCAACATCAGCGTAAAAATGCAGGACTGGCACTTGCGTCTCAATCATGCCAGTCCACACAAGTTATCTCTCACTGCCGCCCAACGCCTCATCCCACGCATGCCCACCACAATGCCAGCTGACACCAAGCTCACCTGCACAGCCTGCCAACATGCCCAGCAGCAACCAGCACCACACAAACGCACGCAACATAACTATCCTCCCGGCGCGTACGTCAGCTCCGACACATGTGGTCCTGTAAAACCCACATGCATACACGGCAACAATCATATACTACTCGTCATCTGTGCATCCATCTGATTCGCTATAGCACATTTCATACGAGATCGAAAAGACATCCCCCCACATATAGATCAAACACTACTACATATTCGAACTCGAATGCAACATCCGCTTCACACATTCAGGAGCGACAACGCCAAGGAATACACATCGGCTCGCAAGCAAAAGATATGTCAAACACATGGTGTGCAAGACAAACTACATCAGCCGCAAGAAAACTCCGTCGCGGAGCGTTTCAACAAAACCATTATGACAGCAGTTAGAGCCACGCTGCATACAGCTCAACTCGACGATTGTTACTGGGAGGACGCAGCCCGCGATGCCGTGTTTAAATACAATCTATTACATCATAATGCCATAGGTACTTCTCCCTATCAACTCTGGCACGGACAGACACCAAACCTACAACGCATTTACATATTTGGACAACTAGGCACGATCCCGGTGTTCGCTCCCAAGAGCAAACTCGAATCACGAGCAGATCCAGCCCGATACATGTATGCCACCTCGCTCACGCACGTAGTTATTCTCAACCTACGAACCAACGCATATCAACAAATGCGAGCCACCGACTTTTGTCCCTATCACAAGCACAGTGATCCAGTCACCACAACCGCCACAGCATTCTTAGTCAGGGCCTCAACACACCAATACCCACCAAAGCAAATAGAAATACACAACCCTTCCCCTGCACACCTACAACAAGCACGACTCTATCCCGACGCATCGCAATGGCAAACTGCTCACGATACGGAATTACGCAATATCGATGCACACGGATGCATTCAATGGCAGCTGCCCGATTTCAAACCGCCCCCTCAGAGTGTCATCCCTCTAATGATGCTCTACCGCTACAAGAGAGATTCCAATGGCAACATAGCACAGCGTAAAGCACGCTGCGATCTCAGTGGCGATCTAATGCAACCCGGACTGCATTATGACCCTCAACATATCACCACCTATACCACCGACCGATCCACACAACGCACGCTACTGGCATTGCATGCCACGCATCAGTATCCAGTTGAACACTTCGACATTACTTCAGCTTATCTTCATGAAACATATCAACACACCAAACCCGTATATGTGACGCAAATGCCGCAATTCGACGGAAAGTACACGCATCCAGGGCGCTATGGACTACTGAAAGGCAATCTGTATGGCTCCCCTCCCGCAGCCTACTACTACAATCACGGCCTCAAACAATTTCTTTCCAAGCACGGATTCTTCCCAACCGAAGCCGACCCATGTTTATATGTCAAACAACACGATCACGACTTTATCCTAGTAAGCACCACCATAGATGACTTCTTGGTACTAACAAGCGAACAACATCTCATCGACGAACTTTACCAATCGATGCTCACCAAATATCGCATCAAGAGACTCGGACGACCCACCCGATTTTTCAACTGGTCCATCCAATATTTCCCAGATGGCAGCGTCCACATATCTCAACCCGACGTCATAGCATCCATCCTCGAACAAACCGGTCTCACCCACTGCAATCCCAACAGCACCCCCTACGCCAACCTCAAAACTCCAGACCAGCAGCCTGCATCTCCTCCGCTCTCCCCGTCAGATGCCACGCTGTACCACCAGATACTCAGTGAATTCCGGTACATCACCGACAGCACTCGTCCAGACATCATGTATGCCACCAACACCCTCGCTCAACACATGAGATCGCCACAACGGCACCACTGGCAAGCCCTCAAGTCCCTCCTTCGATACCTTAAGGGGACAATTTACTTCGGTCTTCTCTACAAACCCGCCAAATTGCCCACCCCCCCCCTCATCATCACCTCACCGCCTACAGTGATGCGGAATTTGCCAACTGCAACAACCGCAAGTCCGTCACGGGTAATATCCACTGCTATCAGAAAACCCCCATCTCCTGGCAATCCAAAAAGCAAAAAGTAGTCGCTCTATCGACAACAGAGGCCGAATATATCGCGGCCACAGCCGCAACTCAACATACGCGATGGCTCCGCCCCCTACTGCAAGCAGCAATTCATCAAACCATCTCACTCACCCCGCATTACATAGAAAATCGTTCGGCTATCCTCATCGCACAAAATCGAGCACCCACCAAACGTAGGAAATATATTGATGTTCTTCATCATTATCTCCAACAATATATAGCCGATCACACTATCACGCTGCATAGGATCCCGACACATGAAATGCTAGCCGACATTATGATCAAACCGCTCAGCCGAGCACGGTTCTGCAAACTCCGTCACTCTTTGCTAGTTCGACCCCCTCCCTCTCGTCAATGCAAAGCATCAACCGGGGACTGTCAAACAGCAGAAAAGTGACTCTTGACGCTTTGCATTTCCGAAAAAGCCAAACAGCATTATAGTGGTGAAACAGTACTTGAGCCGCCGACGTAGTGAGAACGAAGTAAAGTCTAGTCAGTGCTCTCTTTCCATAGTCCGCAAATTTGACGCGAATGTCGATAGTACCCGTTTCGAAGTCAGAAACACAATCCAGTGTCAAGGCAAATGCTCCATTGCAGACAAAGGTGGTACGACTTTTTTTTTCAATCAAATGCAGTTTATTTATAGTGTTCTCAATGTCCCATGTAGAGCAGCAGAGTAACACATTCATCCGGTTCACTACACTAG